>JAJOZX010006681.1:0-258115 GCA_023014485.1 Bathynomus jamesi
ATATACCACAGTTGTTCACTATATAATAAAAAAAATTAAGAAAATATTCTCGTCATGAAAGTGTAGAGGCAAAACTGCCAGTAGGCAAACTGTCCAGTAGGCAAACTGTCCAGTAGGCAAACTGTCCAGTAGGCAAACTGTCCAGTAGGCAAACTGTCCAGTAGGCAAACTGTCCAGTAGGCAAAACTGTCCCAGTAGGCAAACTGTCCAGTAGGCAAACTGTCCAGTAGGCAAACTGTCCAGTAGGCAAACTGTCCAGTAGGCAAACTGTCCAGTAGGCAAACTGTCCAGTAGGCAAACTGTCCAGTAGGCAAACTGTCCAGTAGGCAAACTGTCCAGTAGGCAAACTGTCCGGCCACGGTTATAAATACTCTTCTTTTACATATCTTTTGTCGGTAGCTTAATTCTATATTAATTTAGTATAAATTTGTGCTACAAGAACCTGTTTCTGCGTTTCAAGAACGGGGTAGACCTACGTTGTAATTTATTAATTTCCAAACGCTCTTTTTTTTTTTTTTTTTGTTCAACTAATTAAAAGCATGGCACCCCCGTCAAGTACTTGCAGTAGCTGTGAAGGGAAATTTGCTGCTTACGCGTTTACAATGGCTAATAATAATGAACAGTTAGTTTGCAGGTGGTGCTCAAGCATGGAAGTGCTAAGGAACGAGTTAGAACGTGAGAGGGAGGCCAGGGTGAGACTTGAAGAAAGCGTGATGCTACTAATAGCCCTCTCTCTTCCCCTAGTTCCCAACCCTTCGTTCGAGTGCGAAATGGAGCCCCACTGAGAAAAGCAAAGACATGTCTACCAGTAATAACAAGCAATAAGTTTTCTGTTTTAGGTTTCGAAGATGCTGATGAACCGGAAATACGACTCGTTGGCGATTCCATTGTTCGAGGGCAGCTCGAGTTATTCTGTGGGAGAAACCCTCGTCGTAGGTGCCGTTACTGCTACCCTGGTGCAAGGGTGGAGGATATAACTAATACCAGCCACATTTGTCGACCGGACATCTCCCCAATCCGGTTCGCGACTGTTAAAGTCGCCGAGGAGGAGAAACGGCCGAGGCAGTTGCACCACCAACTTGCGAACCGCGTCGCGAGGGTCATGGGGAGGAATGTAGATCGAGCAGGCAGTGTACTGACGATTTAAGAAGAGCCGCACATCCACAGCCTCCAAGAAAGTACGAAGAGGCACACCTCTCGAGGGTAACGAATGGTGAACATAAATCGCCGGACCCCGCCGGCGTGTGCGCTCATCCGGGGTACAAGGGAAACCAACGTAGCCATGGAGGCGAGGGACCGCCACGCAGCCTGGAGACAAACGCAGGAAGGCCGCTCGCTCTCCAGCAGGGAGGCAAGGTTCTCCCAGTTAGCTAAAAGCCCCTACATTTCCAATGCAAAATGGAACTGTAAGGGGAAGAGGCAGAGAAAACAGCAAAAAACATTCACGGACGAAGCTGAGCAGCAAACTCAACGGTCCGTAAACAGAGACGGAATCGGCTTCCCCGACTCACCCCGAGGGGGGAGAGTAGGGGTCACAGGAGGCAAGCCCCGGAGACGAGGATCCCGATTACGGGAAGCCGCAGACTCCGCAGCTGCTCCACCCGTAGTAGAACGAGGGTGGGAGAGTGGAACATGGAGTTCAGAGGGGGGCTCCCCTGATGGGGGGAGACGATGAGACGAGCCCAGCCGAAACCCCCGACTCCCCACCAGGGAGAACCAGACAAGTGCTGACGGGGGGGGGGAGAAAAGATCCACCACAGGTGGGAAAGGTAGATCCAGAAGAGACCCGACCTCTCGGCAGGAGCCGAATGGAGAGAGCATGAATAAGGGCCGGGCCCCTCTCGACCGGGTCCACCGTGGGAACCGAGTCAGTAATCAAAGGTGTCATGGGGCGGTGCACCTCAACCGACACCCGAACACTAGTTGGGGCACCTGGAGGTGACGCCCCACCAGCCCTCCGTATAGGGGAGTGAGTCCCGAGCGGAGTAGGGGCGGCGCGCCGCTTCCCCTCCGGTGAAGAAGGGGAAGCAGTGGTCGTGGACGGGTCTGGAGGACTCCGACCACGGTGACGTTTCCTCCCCTTCGGAGCCTCACCCTCCCCACCCGAGAGACGGGCAGGCAGGGATCCAGACCCCAAGGCCGGAGAGGGAGAAGGGGCACTTGTAGGCAGGGAATCAGACTTGGCGACTGAGGGTGAGGCAGGGGACAAGAAGGTCCTGCGGTGCCAGGAGGACCACCAACCCCCGGAGCTTCCAGGGGTGGCACCACTCCGGTAGGCGCCGGGGTAGCACGGGAGGGGCCCGAGGACCCGCCGGAGTCAAGAGCCGTAGCATAGGACAATCCCCGCAGCGGCTCCCGGTCGCGGACCTTATCGCGCACTGAGGAATTCAGTAGTCCTTAAGGACTGCATTTCGAATTCGAACTTGAAAACGGGACAGTCCCGCGAGGAGGAAGGGTGGGTCCCCGAGTAGTTCGAGCACTGCGGGGGCTTCGTGTATGGGGGAGGGTGCGCAGGCCCACCGCAGCGGACACACAGCTTACCCTCACGGCGGCACGCAGAACTAACATGACCGAACCGGTTGCAGCCAAAGCAGCGGACCAGGCCAGGCACATACGGCCGCACCGCAAACTCGCAAGACCGTCGATCACCCATGCCCCAGAAGACCTGGGCCGGAGGCACAAGGGAGTCGAAAGTCAGGAGCAGACGAGCAGACGGAGTAAGAGCACCATCCCGGCGCGACGAAAAGCGGAAGACCTTCGTATAGGGCACGATCTTCCTGCAACTCGCCAACCGGGATCGACATCAGACTGGAAGCGAAAATGGTACCCTGACAACTATTCAATCGCGGATGAGGAATCACAAACTCTGCAACCCAGAACATCCTGCAACTGCAGAAGGGACTAAGTCACCCCCGAAGAACGGGACTTGAAAAGACGAGACCCATCCTTCTGAGGGCGGACATCGTAACGGCAGGGAACCCCCACCGTCTTAAGACGCTGAAACACCCGTTCCGAGTTGCCCGGAAGTGAGCCAGCGGAAGGGCGGAGAATAAGGAACCTGTCCACTGGATAGAAATTGACAGCAGAGACAAGTCCACGTGTGACGGTAACCGAGAGTGGGCGAGAGAACAAGGGCCGCGAAGACCCCTCCCTACGGCCACTACGAGCCAGACGCCGCAGAGGACGAGGGGGCCATATGGCTTTAAGGTCAATCCAGCAGAAGCAGAGGCCGCTGAAAGACCAGAAGTAGTAGTCTTATCCAAATCCAAGGATGGGCCAGTGTGGTTAACGGGAGGGGATTGAGTTTTAGAAATTTTACCCATAAACAATATAATTATAAAGAAGACAGCCTCGGACCCAAGGCAACGTACCAATCCGCCACTGCATCCTTCAAGGCGCAGGCCCAATGTCCCAGGTAGCCTGGCCTCCAACCTGACTGTCGTTTTAAAAACAGCAGATTAGCTCTTCTGGAGTTTTGTCCATTAAGGGCCTAGCAAAAACCCAATCCAGATGCAGCAGTAGACCCAGTAGCGGATTATAATGGGGGCAAAGGGGGCATTTGCCCCCGGCCCCAAGAAACTATGTAAATGCTATAATCTACCATTGAAATAATTGGTCAGCCGTGAGGAAGAAAAAAAATTCTAGATTCCACTTCTACAAAACCTAGTTTAGTATCCCATTTATGTGAACAAAGTATACATTTTCTGTAATCACATCTTTGTTTTTGTTTCGTTTTCTGTTGATCAATCCCAGTCAACTGATCACATCACTCATGTATGATGTATCATGTAAAGAATTGTGTTTTTCTAGTGACACCAGCCCGAAAATTTTCATTGCCCCCAGCCCTAACAATGCTTAATCCGGCCCTGAGCAAAAGGCCCCCCCCCCCCCCCCAACCCAAAAAAATAAAATGCAACTAGGTAACTCTCTGCCCACACCCCGCGAGAAGTTGAGGAAACCACAACAATCCATGAGGTGTGCGAGCCCCGTGGGCCTGGCAAGCCGGAATACCTAATTGAGGGTGTGTACACACACACACACACACACACACACACACACACACACACAACACACCTGATTCCTCTGTCCCAGCCAGCACCAAAGCGGTGCAAGTTGTTCAATTTTATGGCTGCTCCAGCTCCCTCTACAGCTTCTCAGAACCTTGTCAGCCAGGTGGACAGCTACCTTGACCAGCCCTGCAATGATGAGGACTGCAATCCCCTGACATGGTGGAGGGACAATGCACATCTGTATCCTGACGTACCTGTTCTTGCTGCCAAGCATCTTTGCATCCCTGCCTCCAGTGCACCAGTGGAGCGCTTATTCAGTATATTCAGTATTGTAATGATCATTACAATGATAATCAAGGGCTTGTAATGATAATGAAACAAAAATGCTGTAATGGTAATGAAAAATTTCTGGTAATGATAATGATAAACCTTGAAATGACCCCATGTCTGCTTAAGACACTATTGTGAAAAATATCAGTAAAAATAGCCCTACCAATAATTTAGGCATTATCTATAAAATTGGTTGTAAACAATGCGATCCCTTTTACATTGGACAGATGGGAAAGGATTTGCACACATGTGTAAAACAGCATCAATATTCCATTAGAATGGGGCAGTCTTCCAGTGCTTTTTTCGTCCATTTGTCAAAGTTATCCCACTGTATTGATTGGAATAATGCTTCAATTTTGTTTCACTCAAGCAACATTGTTAATAGAAATATTCTTGAGTCTGCCATTATTCAACTTACAAATAATTTTAACATTATCCAGGGCCTTTTTTTTTTGCTTGATCCCGTGGTTTTGAATTCGTTCAGAACAGATTTGGACAAGAGGGGCAAACTCTGGTTTATTTTCCTTATAAATTTTTATTTTTCTATTTTTTGTGTGACCTATCCATAGTCCACACATGGGGTCTATCACTGGGTTTCTATTATTATTACTGCTATTACTCTTACTTTTGATTTCTTCTATTGCTATTACAATTACTCTTGTATGTGGGGTACTTCACTCGTTTGAAAAGGATCTTTATGTCTGTTTAAATGCAATTAGGAGCAGTGTATTAACAAATATTTGTTTCAACCAAATCATTACAATTTCAGACTCACTCTCTTCATAAATTGTACTTCATTGAAGGAAAAATTTGCCACAATATTAGTTTACATACATGTTTATTTTAGTTTGGAGTAGATTTAGATAATTTTTTTCAGTTCTTTGTTCACACAATATGTCCATTGCTACTGTAATAGAAAAGTAATAGACTATTATCTATTACTATTACAGGCAAAAAATTATGGTCTATTACTTAAAAAATCCTGTAATTGTCTATTACTATTACCCCACATCTGTTATAGTCTTGAACTTGTTATTTATTTCAGTGTCCCTGAGGATGTCATTAGATGAAAGCCAGTGGTGGCTCGTGACTTTGTTATGGGGGTGCTGCCTCAGAAATTGTGAACAATTGCGTCAATTATATATATATATATATATATATATATATATATATATATATATATATATATATATATATATATGAGAGAGAGAGAGAAAGTCAAATAGATAAATAGATAACTACTCAGTCATAAAAATAAGTAAAATAGTATCATAAAATCAATTATAGGGTACTTACACTTAACAGGTAATTTCGAATTGGCCAAAAATTTTATTTATAAACAAATTCCATTCTTCTGTTTTTATTCTGAGCGAAAAAATATTCTAAGAAATAAAAGCTATATATTGTAAATAATACAATTATTATATAATTAACTTCAATCTCACGACAACTAATAAATGATAACGAATCATTGATAAATGCAATTCAGAAATTAAATTTCGAATTAGCAAATGATACAGCAACACAACTACCACATCAAACAAACAAATCAGCACTGCTCTGTCCACAGTGCTTTGGATCCTCTTAAACCCGCAATTCTGACTCACTCTTCGTACGTCCGCCACCGAGGTTTCAAGCGTTTTGAACAAAATCTGGAACTGTTAAGTACGCAGTTCCATGGGAAGGCTGAAGCTACTTTCGTGATTCATTCATTCAGCATTGAAATAGTTTAAGGAAAAAAGGATATAATCTGATTTAAAAACTCAAAGTTCATTGAAAAAAACAATCAGAGAGGCTATTTTAAATATTTAAATATAAAGATCATAAGATCATGGGGGTGCTGCAGTTCCACAGTGCCTACCTGCGAGCCGCTCCTGATGAAAGCGCTTGAGCACCATTCTGTTTCCTTTTTCCTTCATGGTTATTTTCATCATTATATATATATATATAAAATTACAAATGTGGAGGAGGCATTCATATTAATAAAAATGTGGTTCCTACTCTGAGCACAGAACTTTAAAAGCCAAGGCAGGGAAGAGGAAGAAAAACCACCTGTCCACTTATAATGGTAACTTGATGGCAAGGCACTGTTCGAGTAATCAAAGGTGGCACCTTCCACCAGTAATACAAAATCATTACTCATCATTTCTTAGTAATGAAAAGTAGTCGCAACATATTTCATTCATCTGACTAATTAGCCTATTTAAATAGGTGCAATGAATTAACACATTCTCATGTAATTCTTGCTTTTCAGGATAATTATCTTTCATTAATGAAAAGTTAGCCTGTGAACTTGTGTTCTATCTCTGTTATAGTGTTAACTGGTTAATGAGGTTATCATCATTTGTTGTACTTTGTCGAGGTATCACTGATTCTTTTATTTAACATCCTTGTATCCATGGATTGGCAGAAATTTAAATGGTTTTAGGTTGGGGTTTTATAGGCAATAAACCAATTTGTAAGATTACTTACTCCTTTTTAATGGCTGACCTTTCCTATTTGTTAAGTCTTATAAAGTTAAGTTTGGGCTGAAATAAAAATGAAATTGGTAGCTATATCGGAGTTCACATTGGCATCCCAGAGGATGGTCTTATCCTAATATCAAAGACCACCATTCTCATGGATGAGCTGAGAGTAGAGTTTCTTTAGTCAACCTTCATACAATCATTAGTTGAAGTTATAGATGGAGGTTTGTCCCATCTAAAATGAGAAGGCTAAACAACCTCACATATACTGTATATTATAATCTTATATAACGTTATAAGGAATGTTACCTTGTACTGTTCCCCACGGGTACTGTCTCGCTCTAACCATTTTATTTCCAACACGAATGAAGTCGGTGCTTCCAACAACAGCAAAAGGCATTTGTGCATTCATATCTGCATTTACCTGTAACACATCAAAGGATGATTATCTGTTCAATGAACACGGGTTACAGGTTACACCCAATGACCTCTTCCTTTTTATTTCTTTGGTCTTCAGAGAGTAATTTTACGAGTAACAATTTACAAGCTTAACTAATGCTTGAGTTCTGAAGCTTCCTACCTTCGCTATTGTATCATCGTCTGTGGTGAACTGGTAGGTCTGAATGTTGTTCGCTTTTACTTCTTGTATGATTCTCGACTTAAACTTTGAGAGTTCAGCTTTAGAGATGGTGTCTGCCTTTGCGATTATTGGGATGATGTTCACTTTGGAATCTAATTTCTTCATGCAAACTAAGTCGATGCTCTTCAGTCTGTCAGCACAAAATATAAACAATTAGAAGACAAAGCGCGAGCACTAGGTTGATCTGAATGTATTTAGTACAAATCCACAAACCAAGTGTTATTTCATAATGTTTAATACCCAAATTTCCCTTACCCATGACCAGTTGGACAAATAAAGTAGAGGCAAGCATGAATACGGGTATCATGATATGTTGAGAGAGAACGCTTAATTTTAAGCTCTTCTTGTAGGTATTCATCAAACTGTTTATCAATGTAGTCAACAATGGAAGTGAAGCTGTCATCCTTATTGATTTGATCCCCGTATCCAACTGTGTCTACAATAGTAAGCTGTGGAAAGGTTGTAGTTAAGTAGGAACATGAAAAACACAAATAGCACAGTTCAGTGACCATATTTATCTGCTTTATTAGTTCAGTATTAACGTAATATATTAGAACTACTACAAAAATATTATTTTACTTATAAAAGCAATGGAGGAATTAAGAGCAAACCTTCAGTCTGACATTGGATTCTTGCAGTTCATAAGTGTGAGATTTAAGTTTGACCGAAGGCAAATTGTGAGAGGCAGGTGTTGCTTCAAAGCTCGTGTTGAAGAGTGTGTCCATCAAAGTGGACTTTCCCATTCCAGTTTCCCCTGTTCAAAAGACTCAAATTAGGCCTAAATTTCACATACTAATAGACAACTTACCGATTCTTCCACAGCCTCAAACACCTAGAACCAACCAATTTCTCAAGAACTACTTCCACTCGTATTTGTAATGATACTCTTATATTTAATGAAAGGCATCCCAATTATCTTTAATAAATAGTCTAGTGCAATGACTAATATCACACTGTTGTATTAATTCAGCAGACAGACCATAACGCATCCTCTGTTAAAAATGCTTCACTTAATTAGGTTAGAACATGTTAACTGTACCTTCAATTATCATAGTTGGCTACACTTTTCTGTTGACCTAGTTTATCCCAGATGTGGTAATCGAAGGTATCTTGCTATTTGACAACTTACAAGACAACACCCTTCTAGCCTTCACTTCCATCTGGGCATTCCATAAAATTAATCTCATTAATGTTCCATGTGTTGGTCTCTCTTCACACGAAGGTCAAGCTGGTGGCCCTACCTCTAGGCCTGGCTTGGTGGAGGAGCAAATTGCTTTCTTGCACTCTCTACGGCATATAGCCAAGTACACCCAGCTCATCTGGTACCATCCTGAGCCAGGCATCTAGTCTTCTCTTGAAGACCAACTTTCACCTTTAAAACGTTTCCGAGGTGCTTTGGAAGCTGGTTAGAAAACCTTGGCCCCCTGACAACCAAGCTATTTTCCTTCAGTGTTGAAGAGGTCCCTTGTCAGTTTTTTTTTTTAATAAATAAAAAGTGTCTTATCTTTAGGTTAGACATTATGCAAAAATTGTGCATGTTCATGCATGATGTCCCATTATTTATAGAGTCATTCCAGCTCAACTGGTACAGATTTCAGAAAGTTGGTCGGGTGACCATCTCCGATTTTCTTCAAATTTTCAGGGTTGATTCATACACCATTCAATAGCTTAAATCTAAAATTTTAGCTTCCTCAGTCAAAAACGTTTAATTTTATGGTCACTTAAATGGCCCCCACCTTCGACAAAAAATGCCCATGTTGGGCTTGATCGGCCAATGCCTTCATTTTGAGAGGCCTTGAAAAGTGTCTTCTAATAGGAGTAGAAGCTTCAAATTTGTCATGCCAATACAACTTCTGGTGGGCTTTTCAATTTTGCAAGCTAAAAGGCTGTGGAACAAATAGTTTCTGAGTTACAAGGGCTTAAACATGGCTCCATTTTGAAGCTTGCATCAATTCCTCCCACTTTTACGACTCTACCATTTTCAAAAGTTTTAGTTCTACATCAATCACAGCTGTTTTAATACTCCTAATAGTCTCTATGGGTTGTAAATTTATGAGTGAAATAAAAAAATAACCAAAAAAGGATTTATTTTATTTTTAAAAATTTCCAAAAGTTGATATTTTCACAAAATTTGCAAAATTAACATCAACTTTGGGGCTTAATATAAAGGTGTCCGAAATTAGTCAGGGAGTTGATACTTCTAGTAAAGAAAGATACATATGTGTACAAAAACATATATTAAGGAATAGATCTCAACTCAACTCCTTCATATAGTTTTGGCTATTCAAAGAAAAGTACTTTTTGTGAAAAATTCTGAATTTTTTCAAAATTTTGAAATGTTTAAATTTCTTTTTACAACATTGAATTGTAATTTTACTTCCATTTTATTACTTGGTAAGTTAATTCACAAATGTTAAATTATCTAAATAAGTTTTACTCATAAAAAAGACAATATATACCTAGATTATTACTACATTTGCAGTTAACACAACAGATGGACCAGCTTGTAGGCTCAATACTTGGATCTACCTAAGTAAATCATGTAGAACCGTGTTCTACTGCTCTTTAAGCACTTCCTAGTAATTTAAATTATGCAGTTAGTACAGATAAACTAGCAGTAACCACCATTTTCAGTACAAAACCTTAAATTTAAGTAGCTTTGTTGTATTACTTCCCTTAATACAAGTGTACAGTACTTAGCTATATACAATAATGAATTCCTGAGTTTTTAAGCATGTGAATTATTGGCTATAAGTTCATATTCTTTTTTTAATGTGTTGTTTTATGTAAATTCGTATGTAAACTTATATATAGCTAATAACTCTTATGTTTAGACACTGACTCAGGAATTTATTATTGTACTCAGGCTTTAAGTCTGATTGTCTTCAACACTCCATGGCCTCACAGCCATAAATTGGCAATTTATTATTCAGCTTGATACAGGTCTGTAGTTACTTAGGCTTTTTTTAAAATACTCCTCAATTTTAGATAAACAATCATTTGATAACTTGTACTGTCTCCCCATTTTCCCAGCAACTGTAGGTGGTTCAATTGAACACAAAACATGTTGGAATGGAATCCAGCAAACGTCCTCTTGTTCAGGCCATTTAAAAGGATTCTTTTTCATGAAATTTACTAATAGATCCTTCTCAGTATCACACACTTCAACTATGTTTCCAACAAACCAGTCACCTTCATAGAAACAGGCCACATATGTACCAGGTTTATATTGGTAAGCCACATTTTCTTGTGTAGCATTGAGGAAGGAAAGTTGTACGTTAAAGAAATTTTCATCACTAGAAATTTTGTACAGTTTAATGCCTGTTGATGAAGGTCTAAAGCAGTGATATGAACGGGTTCCTGGGATTGTCTTAATTAAGGAATACCTTTTTTCTAACTCAAATAAATTAGCATTTTCCTCAATTTTAGCTGAATCAATGTACAGAAATTGTATACCATTAATATTAGATTTGCACCAATCGAACATCTCTTTTGGATTGGTGATGTGACCTTTACTTGTTGCTTGTAGACTTGCCCGGGCAACTAACCTTTTGACGGTGCCACCAACACCATCACAGGGGCTCTTTCCGTGAGAGGTGGCAAAAAAGTTCCATTCACATGTTAGTTGGAAATCTTTTTCATGTAACACTGAATTAATGATGTTTTTATAGTTTTTATATTGACTTGCTGCGCCATCGCTAAAGTAACAAATATGTTTTAGTTTAGGATTCTGACTTTTAAGTAATTTCAAGGCTTCACATAAAAAAGAATGAACTGCAGTTGTGTTGTGTGTAAGTGAATCTGATATTACACAAAAATTTGTAACTTTTAGTTCACCATCAACTTTTTGATAGCAGACTACCGGATGCAAGGTAGCCTGGGTATTGTCCCAGTGATGCCCTTGTACGGCATCCTGAATTATAAAACTATAGTTTTCAGAGAAGTCAACAAGCACTAATGCTGTAGAATCATTGAGGTTTTCTTTACAGTCGGACAAATATTTTGATTGGGCTTTTGCTATGAAATGGTGTACTTTCAACTTTTTTGCACTTTCACATATGTCTTCTACTACATTCGAAACACTTTTTGTCATTGTGACCAGTTGGGTATGGTCTGTATGAAGCCACTGCTTAAAGGAAACCTCATCATCCATGTCATAATCATTGTTTTCAAAAATGGTAAGAAGCCAATCCCGTAATTCATTTAAACCAGGACATGTTTTGCAGTTATTAATCATGCAGTTTCTGGTTTCAGTGTTGCAGACTATTTTCCCTAGTAACTCTCTTAATTCTACTTTGACGGGGAGTGATTCACATAAAAGTTTAAAGTTCTGGTGTATTTCACAAATGCATACATTGTGTGATCCTTTACTCCCCACACCCATACACCATTTTGGTCTCAGTTCAAAAAACTTTGATTTGGAGATTTTGTCATTTGGATATTTATTTTTGTAAAGCGTATATAATTCTCTGATATTTGTCAACAACAGTATTTTCTGCTTGTGAACCTTCCCTTGTGGTGTTTTTATTGATTTGTAGTCTTTTTTACCAGGGCATTCTCTAGTATATTCATTGTTTTGGAAAAATTCTCTCTCTTTCACCCTTGCTACTCTTTTTTATTTCTCATTATAGGAAGGATACCTTCTTTTCTCTTTAAGGCCCTCACAGCATTCACCATTCTGGCTGACACTTCAAATTCTTTCATAATTTTTTCTCTGGACCAGGTTTTACCAATTGGAAGGAGTGTTAGAATTTGTATCTTTTCTTGTCTGGTACTAGTTTTACACTTTTCTTTCAGTTCCTCTATCATATGCTGATAACACTTTTCTTCCTCACTCTCTATAGGTTTCTCCGCTTCCTCATCCAAAATGCTAGGCTTCATATGAAGTACTTTTGACAGCTTTGATTTTGTTGATGTTTCAATTTGCTTTAGTTTCCTTTTCGCGTAAAACTTTCGATCTCTTGCTCTTACATACTTAATGGGTGAGCATTCTAGTGAACCTAACGTTTCGTCAAATGTCTCCTTAACTATTTCTTCTGGAACATATTCATCACTACCTGAGTCTTTTTCATCTTCAATCGTCTTGGCTCTAGAGAAGCATGTTGAGCAAAGTTTCTGTCCTGGTATCAGATTCAGTCTAGTTGCTATGTCTTTGTCAATAATTTGTAGTGATTCTGCAAATAAAGTAGGGTAATGTAAACTCTAAACACATTGGAAAATAATTTTAAAACCTCAACATTTGGTTATAGGCTATTCGTATAAAATATTCAAAACATATGCATTCAGTAGCACAGTATATAGCCTACCCTATTAAAATTAAATAGCTAATTTAGGTTACAATTTACAATATAAACTTCTTTATGAAATATAAATATATTAGTACCTATATTTACTTACTTGTTATCTTCTTTCGATGATTTCTCCATGGATCTTGGCAGCTACGTTGCATTTGTTGGTAATGCATTCCAAACATTTTTTCATGGTGGTAGCATACAGTAGCACTATTTGGGTTGATTACAGTTGCTTTTGTTCTCCACAATAGCAGTTTCCTTGTTTCATCTGTCAGCTCATGTAAGGTATACATACCCACCTTCCTGGTGAGTCTGTGTTCATGACATGGATCATCCAAGTACATACCAAAGCTGCACTTTGATTCTTGATTAGAATAAGCCATTATTACAGGCAGTAAAATTAAGTTAATTGCTCTAGTTAAATTTTCTGAAAATAAAAGATCATGATCTATAAAATAGGCCTGGACATTAATGATTAACCATCATGTTTTACATTTATAAGAATATACAAAGCGAAATGAGCTACCCAGAGCCCTTCGAGTCGCTGGTTGTTTTGACAGACATATTAAATTTCTTGTATGTTTTAGACTTATTTACATATTATTACAATTGTAAATCAACTTAATAAGTAATAAAATGGAAGTAAAATTACAATTCAATGTCAAATAAAAATTTAAAAATTTACAAAAAATTTGAGATTTTTCACAAAAAGCACTTTTCTTTGAATCACCAAAACATATATTAAGGAGTTGAGTTGAGATCTATTCCTTAATATACCTATGTTTTTTTACACATATGTATCTTTCTTTACTAGAAGTATCAACTCCCTGACTAATTTCGGACACCTTTATATTAAGCCCCAAAGTTGATGTTAATTTTGCAAATTTTGTGAAAATATCAACTTTTGGAAATTTTTAAAAATAAAAATAAATCCTTTTTTGGTTATTTTTTTATTTCACTCATAAATTTACAACCCATAGAGACTATTAGGAGTATTAAAACAGCTGTGATTGATGTAGAACTAAAACTTTTGAAAATGGTAGAGTCGTAAAAGTGGGAGGAATTGATGCAAGCTTCAAAATGGAGCCATATTTAAGCCCTTGTAACTTAGAAACTATTTGTTCCACAGCCTTTTTGCTTGCAAAATTGAAAAGCCCACCAGAAGTTGTATTGGCATGACAAATTTGAAGCTTCTACTCCTATTAGAAGACACTTTTCAAGGCCTCTCAAAATGAAGGCGTTGGCCGATCAAGCCCAACATGGGCATTTTTTGTCGAAGGTGGGGGCCATTTAAGCGACCATAAAATTAAAATTTTTGACTGAGGAAGCTAAAATTTTAGATTTAAGCTATTGAATGGTGTATGAATCAACCCTGAAAATTTGAAGAAAATCGGAGATGGTCACCCGACCACCCCTGTACCAATTGAGCTGGAATGACCTTTTATATATATATATATATATATATATATATATATATATATATATATATATATATATATATATATATATATCAGAGATGGGAAATCGGATCAGATTCGAATCGATAATCAGAATTAATCAATATTTTTTGAGAAATCTGAATTGAAAAAAAATTTCAATCGAAAAACGGGCGCGGATCTGAATCGAAAAGAAACGATGAATCCAAATTCGAATTCAAATTGATAAAAAATATGGATCCAGATTTTAAAAATTTGGTTATAACTTATAAGGCTTATTAACGTTTCCGGTTTCACCACAGGTAAAGACTGACCTTTCCGAGAATGTTTGCTCGGACAAAAATCATACTAATCCTATACTCCATCCATTAAGGTACTAATCCTAATCCTTAAATTTTGGTATTGTCCGAGAGTGACAATTTCACACGCTCCTCAAAGAAATAACCTTTTGCCTTCGAACATTGAAAATATCTTAGTTGTCAGGGCTAATTTTAATTTGTAAATTTGTATCTATACAGTGGATATATTTCTTAAAGTATTATTATCATATTTTAATTTTTATGTATGCTATAATTAATATTTCTTGTATATATGAGCCTTAATTGTTTAATAAATTAGCTTATATGAATGATTTTTTTTTGCACCTTATTAAGAGTAAATCTAAAGTTATTACTTAGATTGTTAATAGACTGAGAATTATCTGTATTATTTATTAAAAATGAAACTTATTAATAATAGCCACCCCTTGACTAAAACAACGATGATAGGTATAATTTTATTAAATGAACTCATAAAAATCAAGAAAAATTAGGCCTGGATCCGAATCGGATCGAAAAAGAAAATCCAAATCGGAAAAAAATTTGAATTGATAAAAACCGAAAAATTTGAATGCGAATTCAAATCTATATTTCTAATTGCATGAAAATCGGATTAGAATCGAAAAAGATTTTGATTTCCCATCCCTGATATATATATATAATAAGGGTTGGCAAGAAACCCATTTTTTTAAAAAAGCCCACCCCAGGTGGGTTTTTTCGGGTTTTCACCTAAAACCCGAAAACCCCCAGGTAAATTGGGTTTTTTCATATGCCCATATGGTAGTTCATATTAGACCTACCTATTCTTTTTATAATAATACTGTACTGTACCGTACACTATTAATATAACATTTGTCTTGTTTTTAGCAAAAAGGTTGCCTTCCAGGCAATTAAGCATAAAAAGTTATTATTTTCTCAGATTGAGCTTCACAACAAAATTTGGAAAACATGGACCAATTTGAACTAAATTTGGTGTGGTAAATTATCCTATTTGTTAGGCTATACTTCCTATGGAAGACAGGCCCCTGTGTCTTCTGCTGGAAGTAGATGAATTACACCTCCCAAAGGGAACTTAATTCAGCTAGTTATATCTATTTAATTCATATTACTGAATATTTTTTCTTTTATTTCACAGTTAAATAAAACAAACTGGCAACAGCATATTTATCTTTACTGCTAGCCTACAGAATTAGTCTGTTTGAAGTTATAACTGCATTAAATAATGCAAAAGACCTTTGGATCAGGAAGAAAATCAGGGCATGAATGGAGTGAAGTCAATATTATTGATGGGACTAGTAAAGTTAGATGCAAACATTGCAGTAATGAAGTAAGTAATAAAATAGAGCTAATAAAAATGCATTTAATGAAATGTTTGAAACACATGGAATCAAGAAACAAGACTGACAATACTGCCAGTACATCATCTTCATACTGCCATGACATAGACCTCTCAGATGATCCAGACTCATCCTCACCACCAATGACACAATTACAGATGAAAAAAAGAAAAATTCAAAAGAAAGTAAGCAATTTTGGCATGACAACAACAACTTTGCAGAAAAATGTCATTGATAACAAAATAGCCAAATTCTTTTATGCAAATAATATTCCATTTCTATGTGCAGAGTCTAAGTATTTTATTGAAATGATAGAGACTCTAAGACCAGGCTACACTCCACCTTCCCGTCGAAATTTGTCTGGTCCACTTTTAAATACAATCCATGAAGAAGTAGAAAATTCCTTGAAGATGCAGTTGACTGAAGAATCAGGATGTATAACACCCTGATTGGCTGATGTCTACACTCGATAACCTGCTACCTCACCCAAAGAGTTATACCTGTAGGTCTATTTGTTGACTCATGTTTGCTTGCTTTGCATGTAAAATCATTATAGGCGCCTATATGACAATTTTTAAAAATAATTGCATATGCACTTCTTAAGTTTCATGAAAAAACCCACAAGTGGGTAAAATAGTGGGTTTTTTCAAGTGGTTTTTTTTTTTTAAAAACCTGGGTGCACTAGTGCCAACCCTTATATATATATATATATGGGAATGAACTCAGAATGGTCCCCTGAGTTTTTTATGATACACACAGACAGTGCATGGAACAAGGAACTCTTCTGGGATAATTAAATCCACTATAGTCCGAATAAGTAATGGTAAATGACAAATACCATAGTTTTTCTTTTTCATGATGCTAGCCCGACGCGGGCAATGGGTCACTCGCAAAGAGGTCCCATAAATATAGCTTCCCTCACCAGCTATCTGCAAAGCAGACAGGATCCAGCTTTGGGACATGGATCTAGGGTTTAAAGCAGCCTAGCCCTGCTACATTTAGAACCTCAATATAAGCAAAAGACTTGCTGCCTTCACATCAGATTGAATACATAAAAGAAAAAGGGGTAACTATTATATTTTTAGCCAAAAACCAAAACTTAAACCTCAACTGGTAGAATTGAGCGTCCACTTTTCAAGGCACATAACATGTCCGTTTCAAGATGGGAATGAACTCAGAATGGTCCCCTGAGTTTTTTATGATACACACAGACAGTGCATGGAACAAGGAACTCTTCTGGGATAATTAAATCCACTATAGTCCGAATAAGTAATGGTAAATTACTTATGTATCATAAAAAACTCAGGGGACCATTCTGAGTTCATTCCCATCTTGAAACGGACATGTTATGTGCCTTGAAAAGTGGATGCTCAATTCTACCAGTTGAGGTTTAAGTTTTGTTTTTGGCTAAAAATATAATAGTTACCCCTTTTTCTTTTATGTATTCAATCTGACGTGAAGGCAGCGAGTCTTTTGTTTATATTGAGGTTCTAAATGTAGCAGGGCTAGGCTGCTTTAAACCCTAGATCCATGTCCCAAAGCTGGATCCTGTCTGCTTTGCAGATAGCTGATGAGGGAAGCTATATTTATGGGACCTCTTTGCGAGTGACCCGTTGCCCGCGTCGGGCTAGCATCATGAAAAAGAAAAACTATGGTATTTGTCATTTACCATTACTTATTCGGACTATAGTGGATTTAATTATCCCAGAAGAGTTCCTTGTTCCATGCACTGTCTGTGTGTATCATATATATATATAAGCACTGTATCAATTAATCATCATCATCATTCAAATTCAGCAGATTCTCTTACTGATTCTTTGAAATTTCAAAATTTTCATTACAAAAAATCTATAAATTATTATTATACTTGGTGAACTTGATTTTTGTTTCCACCCAAATTGTTCATTTTGACGAAGGCCAAGCTTGTAACTCCATCTTAGACCTACAGTTTTAAAGTGGAAACCGAACCATGTCTTACCAGCAACTCAGCATTTTAACCACTAGGCTACCCAGAATACCCATTAATCTACCAACCAATTTTTTTTGTGTGGAAGGATGAATAGCTAGGTTTTGCTGCGTGCCACCTGCCATCACCAGGTCTTGATCCTGGAGCTGATGAATTAGTAGTCAGCGACGCTAACCACTGCACCGAGGCTCATGTTATATATATACCGATATATATATATATCAGTGGCGACTGGCGTATAGGAGCGATGGAGCGGTCGCTCCCCCTTGCTTGAAACGATAAATATTAATTTAACAGATAAAAAATATATTAATTTTAAGATATTAAAAAAAATATTCTTGAAATATATTTTAAAAATTCATGTGGCATATCATGATTCATGAGGCATTTTGAGTAAGCCTTCATACAGTACATAATATTCTAAACTTATAGCATAGCTTCAAACAGCGTACCGCTGTTTGAATACAAAATAATATTGCAGCCGAATGGAGCGATAGATTTTTCGCTCAAGTAAATATAAATTATATTTACTGTTGTAATGAAAATATAAGTACAATCGCGAATTTTTTTTATAATAACTTTATTTTTACTAATAGTTACTTCAGTAATAATGATATAAGCCATTTATATGTATTTTATTGAAATTATTACTTATTTGTAATTAACTAGAATTGTGCGTCTGGCATAGCCGCATATGTTAATACAAGTACTCTTGTGAGTGGCAGCTGGATTCGCGCTAGCCTATTGTGAGTCCGTGTTGTCGTACAATTTTATGAAATCGCACCCCCATACATTTATACCACGAGTCGCCACTGATATATATACATATACACACACACACATATATATATATATATATCAACGTAAAGAACAATGCTTGTATAGAAGAATGTTCCGTGCAAGATGAGGAGGGAGAATGAACAAATGAAAAAATGAGGTAACCACCCAGGAATCGAACCTGGGATCTTCTGATTGCTGGTCAGATATGATAACCACTACACCATGGGCCTCACCCAATCAGAAGTCATAATTCTCCTACATACATGCAGAAACCAATGCCCTGAGGGGGCACCTTCTGCATGCCGGACATATATACATTTCAACTGCAAACAACACAGTATAATTAACGTAAAGAACGACACTTGTATAGAAACGTCTTCTTTACGTTAATTATACTGTGTGTTGTTTGCAGTTGAAATGTATATTATATATATATATATATATATATATATATATATATATATATTATTATAATATATATATATATAGGAAAGGAAAGAACACACACAACAGAATGAAGCAAATTTGAAATTTTTAATTTTCACTCCAAAGCTATAAACTGGGAAGATGTGACATCCAGCATGGAAGTAATAGATTGGAAAACCATTTTCGAGGCCAAGACAATGGAAGAGATGCTAATGACGTTAGAGGAGAAGACGTTAGAAATTGTGGAAAAACATGTCCCAAAGATACAACAAAGAGGAAATAGAAGCAGGTTCAAAAGACAAAAGAGGGCATTGTTCCGAAAGAGAAAAAGAGTGACTGCAAAATTAAGTAATTGTAAAGATGACAACATCAGAAAAATATTAAATGATAAACTACAAAGTATCGATGTCGTCATACAGGAACAAATTGAGAAGCATACAGAAAAAGAAGAAGACGCTATAGAAGCGATAAAGGTTAACGCAAAGTACTTCTATAATTTCGCAAAAAGAAAGTCGAAAAACCAAGTGACTAACGGACCTTTAAAAAATGAGAACAGTGATTTATCTGATGATCTAACAGAATTATCTGAAATATTAAAAGCTCAGTATGAATCATCTTTCAGTATCCCAAAAACTGACAAATTGATTTGCGATAGAAACGCGTTCTTTGAAGAAGAACCACAAGGGGAAAGTATAACGGATTTCGACTTCACAACGGATGATATTACACAAGCCATAGGGAAACTAAAAACACACTCAGCAGCAGGACCGGATAAATGGAATGCCACACTGATCAAAAACTGCAAGAATGCAATCGCTGAGCCCCTATACTGGATATGGAGACGATCATTAGACACGGGAGAAATACCAGGCATCCTGAAGAGCGCGAACATAGTCCCAATATATAAAGGAGGAGATCGATCCCAGGCCAAAAACTATAGGCCAGTGTCGCTTACATCTCATCTCACTAAAATATTTGAAAGAATAGTTAGACAGAAAATCTATGACTTTTTGGAAACTCAGAAAAAATTCAATAATAACCAACACAGGTTTCGATCAGGCAGATCATGCCTATCACAACTAATGGAACACTACAACAACATTATTGATTCACTTGAAAGTAATGAAAACTATGATGTACTATACACAGACTTTGCTAAAGCATTCACCAAGTGTGACCACGGAATCATAATACATAAACTGAAATATATGGGAATAACAGGAAAAGTAGGGAAATGGATATATAATTTCCTTAGTGAGCGGAGGCAAGTCGTTACAGTACAAGGAGTATCTTCATCAGAATCAGAGGTCCTCAGCTCAGTACCACAAGGAACAGTATTAGCTCCACTACTCTTCATAATCATGTTAACTGACATAGATGAGGACGTTACCAGAGAGAGCACAGTAACATCCTTTGTGGATGACACAAAGATCAGTAGAAAAATAAGAAACCCAGAAGACATAGGATCTTTACAAACCGACATAAACAAAATCTACAAGTGGACTGAAGACAACAATATGAAGTTTAACACCAAAAAATTTCAGCTATTATGGTACGGAAAAAGAGAAGACAAAGTGCATGGAATATTATACCCCAAATGGACAGGAAATTCAGAGAAATTCCAGAGCAAAAGATTTAGGGGTTGTAATGACAGATGATGCGAAATTTGAAACACAAAATAATATTGCAGTAAACAGAGCAAAGAGAATAACGGGTCAAATATTGAGAACCTTTAAACGAAGGGATAGGAATGTAATGATTCCTCTACTGAAAACCCTGATCATACCCAAATTAGAATACTGCTCGGTCCTAACTTCCCCATATAAAAAAGAAGACATTAGACAGCTGGAGGGGATCCAAAGAAGCTTCACAGCCAAGATCAATGGGTGCAAAGAACTAAATTACTGGGAAAGGTTACGAGAACTAGACCTATATTCACTGGAAAGGAGGAGAGAGAGATACACCATTATTTACACTTGGAAAATAATGGAGAAACTAGTCCCTAATCTTACTCTGAATCCCATAACTCCCCAAACAACGATGGAAAGTAGAAGCGGTAGACTGTGTCGTATTCCCAAATTGAAGGCGAGAGAGGGAACATCCTTAACCCTGAAAGAAAATAGTTTTGTAGTGAGAGGACCAAAACTGTTTAATCAGTTGCCCAAAGACTTAAGAAACACGAAGGGAGTTGCAGTGGAAATCTTCAAAAGAAGACTAGACGCCTGGCTCAGAACAATCCCCGATGAGCCGGGTGTACCTGGCTATGTGAGGTGGAGCGTGCAAGAATCCAACTCACTACTTCACCAGGCCAACTCGAGAGGAGGGGCGACAAGCTTGACCTTCGCGAAGTGAGAAATCATTGCGCGGAACCTTTGTAAGGTTGTAAGGTAAGGTATATATAGGGTGTCCCAGGAGGAAATGTCAAGAATGCACCATTTGACTCTGGGTATTTCTAAGTAGAAAGTATTATATCAACATGTGTCTGATTCCCAACCATTACTGAGATACAGGCCTCTATGGTTTCCAGGAAGGTGGATTGGACGTGGAGGACCTGTGGCATGGCCCCCTCATTCGCCTGACTTATCTCCACTAGATTTTTTTTTTGTCTGGGGGTTCTGTTCTTGAAGAGTAATGTTTATCAGCGGGGTAAGCCCAAAACTAAGGAGCAGTTGGTTGCACGTATACAGGATGCATTCATAAACCTCAGAAATGAACTTCTGTGTTTTCCTTGGCAAGACTCAATGGATTGGAGGCTCGCCGCATGCATTGAAGAAGGAGAGGGGTTCACTTTGAAACCATTCTGCAATAAGTGCAATAGTGTATTGTATGTTTGTACTTTTTGTAAACCACAAGTGTCATTAAATAGTATCTAAGATCGCCTTTTTATTGTTTTAATTACCCAAATGTAGAGGCCTGTATCTCGGTAATGGTTGGGAATCAGACCCATATCAATATAATACTTTCTACTTAGAAATACCCAAAGAGTGAAATAGTGCATTCTTCTCATTTCCTCCTGGGACACCCATATATATATATATATATATATATATATATATATATATATATATATATATATATATATATATATATTAGGGTGACAATAAAAATCGAAAGTTGGAGCTTTTTATTGGCCATTTGTTCAATGCTGCTACTACATGAGAAAACAATGTACTGTAAATATTAGGTCATTCAGATAAAATTTGAGGGTGTCTCAAGTGAGGTAAATAATTCTCCTTATAACAAATTAATTGTTCATTACCTAGTAAAAATAAATTAAATTTTTTTTAATTAATGTAAATAAACGTTAGTTTTAGTTCATAAAGTTTAAGTGCAGGCGTACTCCAATCGTAATAAGTAATTTAAAATTTTTTTAATGAATAAGGAGAATTATTTACCTCACTTGAGACACCCTTAATATTATCTGAATGACCTAATATTTACAGTACATTGTTTTCTCATGTAGGAGCAGCATTGAACAAATGGCCAATAAAACACTCCAACTTTCGATTTTTATTGTCACCCTAATATATATATATATATATATATATATTTATTAGGGTGACAATAAAAATCGAAAGTTGGAGTTTTTTATTGGCCATTTGTTCAATGCTGCTACTACATGAGAAAACAATGTACTGTAAATATTAGGTCATTCAGATAATATTTAAGGGTGTCTCAAGTGAGGTAAATAATTCTCCTTATAACAAATTAATTGTTCATTACCTAGTAAAAATAAATTAATATTTTTTTTAATTAATGTAAATAAACGTTAGTTTTAGTTCATAAGGTTTAAGTGCAGGCGTACTCCAATCGTAATAAGTAAATAATATATTTACTAAATATATTCCAGGGTGTCTTTCATTCAGTTGTAGACCACCCATTAATTCTTGCTTTTCCTCAAGCCATACCCCTTTTTCAATGTACCGGGCTGAGACTTCCTATGATCCTGAACAACCTGCAAGAGATGTTGGCGCTGTTCTTCATTCTTCGTAATCTTTGTATTGAAGGCCTGGATCAAGGCAATTCCCCTCTCTGCCATGTCATTGACGACTTTTAGTCCTTCAACTATAGTCAAACCAGTCTTGAAATCTTCGTCATCCGGCCAGGTCTCTGGTTCCTTGGACAAGAAACCATAATTAATTTTTAGAAGTTCAAAGAGAAGCTTTGATCCTTTCGAGGCAAAGTCCGAGAGCTGCTTTGTTGAAATGGAAGAAACAGCAGGTATTGGGGCTCGCTTTGGAGGATCTTCAGCAGCTTCTTTTTCGAGGATTGATCGAGCGATATTCTTTTTCGTCGTTGCATTGATACCTTTATCAAAGAGAGCGAGACCAATCAAGTACTCGCTGAGGTACCATAAGTGACGACCGAGGACACTAAGGCAGGATGCTGAGATCTTTTCATCGTGGTACTTTGCTAGGTCTTGAAGAAGCTTCAAATCGTTCGCGGGAGCAGATGAAGGACTGCTGGCCGTGAACCACGCGCTGACATATAACTCCAGGGCAAAAAATACAAATCGTTTTAAGCCAGACATTTCACGAGTTGTAAGTCTGAACTGATGGGAAAGCAGCAGGATTTTTAATGCATAAATTACTTTTGCCATCCAACGTGCTCGGTGAAGTGCTCCAGGTCGCCAAAACCTAAAGTTAGGTAAATTACCTCCAAGGATTGTAATCGACAACTCCAAGAATTCACGGTAATCATCCCTCGGCTGATGTTTTGTCAGATATAGATTCCAGCAAGCGATCAGTTCTTCTCGATTCTCATTCAGACTCGATGGAAGGTCTGACAGGGTCTTGTACTTATCTTGGCAAATTTTATTCCACGTCTCTTTGAAGCGGGAGAATAGGAGGATATCTGGACCAGATGATGGTCCCATGCATTCCATGTACGCCTTCTCAACGACAAGTTCTAGGATGTGATGGCGACATGCAAGGTATAAGAGTCGGCAGCCGAGTTTCTGCTCCAAAATTACGCATGCCCCAGACAAGTAACCAGTATTTGAAGCTGTAGTGTCGAAGCTCATAGCAGATATCTTTTCTGACACATTCCATTCTTTGAGCGCAGCATGTACCACCGAGGCGATGACCTCACCTGTTCCTGATGTCAGCTTTGGTACACCCAAGAGCTTCTCGGTATCAACTCCGGTTACGAAAATGGCTAGTCGGTCACACCGACCACCTTCATCGTCTGGTAGAATTTTTCCGTCCCAGTGAACAGTGAGCACTTCGTTGGGTGTGAACCTTTGTTTAATCTTTTCTGCCATCGCCGAACGGAGCCTTTCTCGTGATTTTCTAATGGTTTCATATTACCTTAGATATCTTAAAAGAATCAGGAGAGAACTTCTAAGCGTTGTTTTCAGTCAGGCAGTCGTATGCAAAATGAACTTGAAGCACCAAAAGCTGATCATCCAAAGATTGATACACATCATATTATTTAACGATTTATTTATGAAAATTTTAATTTAATGAAATAAATTAATCGATTTGCATAATCTATAGTATGAAATAAAGGAAACAATTCTATTAAATTATATAATACACTGCATTCTCGAAACATTTTTGTTTTTGAAGCGTTGTCAAAACTCGTTCATTCTTGAAATTTCTTCCGCGCGACAGTTTCATTCATGTGACTCGAGGCACCCCTAAATGCTTTCCGAATTCCATGAGATTTCGTCTACGGCGTTTCCTCATAGGGTGGCAGCATTGGACAAATGGCCGGCAAATTTTTTTGAATTTCAAATTTTATCCCTATAAGAAGTTGTCACCCTAATATATATATATATATATATATATATATTATATATATATATATATATTATATATATATATATTTATATATTTATATATATTTATATATATATATATTTATATATATTTATATATATATACATACACACACACACATATATATATATATATATATATATATATATAAGACAAGAGGGCAGTCAAGAAAACGAAGTAAAACTGTTCCCCAATAAGGAGCAAAAAACAAAAGCCAAGAGTAAATATGGGGAAGGAATTATATGCACTTATTATATAAAAGATAATTGCAGATTTAAAAAGAGGACAATATACATATGAACATCCCCCAATATGCAATTTCTTCTATAATAATGGTCATTGTAAATTTGGAGATGGATGTAAATTCTACCACCCGGACATTTGCAAGACTTATGCAAAATATGGAACCTGCAAATTCAGGAAAAAATGCTACTATCAACATCTCCTGACGGACTCAATGAACAAAGGAAAAAGTTTAAATGACAATATGAATAAAAATAACAATAGGAACACAATCAGCGAAGAAGAAAAAATTTTCAACATCGCAGACACCTTACGGATGCTAAACGTCATCCACATGCAGTTGACACAGCTGGAAACCCCTGAGCCAAATCGCTACTGGACAAGAAGCTACCAATACAAGTAGGCGGAAATGGATCTCTTTCGGAGGATCATAAGGCAACGAATCAAGCGATATCGAAGGAAACGAACTTGAAATGCACAAGGGGGCAATGAAAAACAGAGAACATAAAAATTGTCCTGGCTAATATTCAAGGAATAAGAGTAAACCAATCACTCAATAAGGTCTCGTACCTGAAAGGATTTATGGACAAAACAAGGGCGGACATCGCATGCCTCACAGAAACTCATCTTAAAGATCACCAAGGAAATTGTGAAAATTACGAACATTGTATTGATAAGAAAGATAAATATAGAGGGCTTCAACTTACTAAGAGCGGATAGAACGACGAGACGGAAAGGTGGCTGTGCTATATATGTACAGGAAGGTCATATGACAAGAGACAATAATAAGTAAATTAAACAGCTAATGTGGAACTCCTAGCAGTGAAAATAGAAAAACTAAACTTGATAGTAATAGTCATCTAGAGGCCTCCAAGCACCCCAACCGAAAAATTCTCGGAGGCCATTGATGACATCAGAAAGTTAATAAAGGCCATAAACCCTCCATCCCCCAATATAATGATCTGCGGAGACTAACTTCCCATTTATAAAATACAAAAAGGTGGATAGGAATATATATATTCACCAGTATAAGGGGGGGCACAAGAGAAGACCAGGAGCAAGCAAAAATGTTGATGGCTCTCACAAATGAGTTTATGCTGACACAGGAGATAACAGAAAATACCAGAAAAAATAACTGCCTGGATCTGGTATTCACGAATAACATGAACTTGATTGCTGATATAAAAATAACCCCAACCATTATCTCAGACCACAACTTAATCGAGATATCAACAAATATGATGACAGCATTAAAAGATAATACATATACTTTCTGAGTTATGACCACCCGACTTACGTCCATCCGGACTTACGACGACGACTGTCATATTAAATAAATTAAATAAAATAAAAGATGACGAAAAATTTGAATTCCAAATTTGAATTCCGATCAGTTTATTTACTACTATTATTTACTATTATTTGTATAATGTGTGTGTGTTGTCATTTTACTTTGGTTGAACTACATATATGTTAATGCACATCACTACCATTGTGGTTATTTTCGACTTACAACAGGTTTGTCAGAACGTAACCCCATCGTAAGTCTGGGAGTACCTGTACACATATCGTGGAAAAGTAAATTTGGAGCCTTTAACTTAAACTCGAAGACTATAAATTGGGAAGCAATCAGATTGCACATGGCCCAAATAGAATGGAGAACAATTTTCGAGAATAAAACAACTGAAGAAATGCTAACAACCTTGGGGGGAAAAAATGCTGAGAATTTTAGAAAAATATGCTCTGAAATCACAGCCAAAAGGAAAGAGGAGCTGGCTAGAGAGGCAAAAGGGAAGACTACTCCACAAAAGAGAGAGAGTGGAGGCGAAGTTAGGTAACTGCGGAGATAATGACAGGAAAGTAATAAAAGAAAGACTGGAGGGTATCGATAGGGAAATACAAGCCCTGATTAAGGACCACGTTGATAAGTGCAAAATTTTGCATATAAATTTCGCATAATGGTAATTTTGCGTATAGTATGTCAGGGAAAGATTTAACAAGCGTAGAGCAGGAAAAAGATTTAGGAGTTATAGTCACTGGTGATTTAAAAGTAGTGAAACAAAGTACAGCAGCAGTCAATAAAGAGAACAAAGTGTTAAGTTTTATAGCTTGAAATTTTGAGTACAAATCACGCGATATTATAGTTCCACTTTATAAATCATTAGTTAGACCCCATTTGGAGTACGCGGTCCAATTTTGGAATCCGCATATGCGCAAAGATATAGACAAAATCGAAAGAGTTCAAAGACGAGCAACTAAGATGATTCCGTCGCTTAGGTCAAAGTCGTACGAGGATAGGCTTAAGGAGTTAAAATTGACAACACTCAAGACTAGGAGGTTAAGGGGTGATCTAATCCAGGTTTTCAAAATTATGAATGGGTTCGATAACGTAGATAGAGATAGCTTTTTCGAAATATCTCAATATAATAGGACTAGAAATAACGGGTGTAAGTTGACAAGTCGAAGGTTCGAGACAGCAGTTGAGAAAAACTTTTTTACGCATAGAATAGTAAATAGCTGGAATAGTTGGAATAGTTGGAATAGTTGGAATAGTTGGAATAGTTTGCCGGTAGAAGTAATTAGTAGCACGTCTATAAACATGTTTAAAAATCGATTAGACGCATATGTTGATAGAAAGGGTATAGTTCAAGGTAGTAAAATTAAGGCTTTCTAGGGATAGATCCCACAGCTCAACACAAGTGTTGTGGGATATAGGGAGGCAGCATCTTGGGTTAGGGGATACTCTCTGTCCTTACACACCCTATTTAAAGAGATTCCTCTGCCGAGCAGTGCCCCCCATAGTACTGTGAGGTATTGAAAAACTCATGATCTTCACTTGCCCCACAAACACCTTTAAATGGGAGACCCAAAATGGGTGCACACACATTTCTACATTACTGTACAGTCTTTACAGCCACACCTACACTTTTTCTCGTAAGTGTATATATTGTAATGTATATGATTGTAAATTTTGACTTGGTCCACAATCGATATGGACCATAACTTGATGGATACCGTAATGAAATTGACTGGATTCTTTGGATCTGATATATTTGCAT
This sequence comes from Bathynomus jamesi, assembly GCA_023014485.1. Taxonomy (NCBI): domain Eukaryota; kingdom Metazoa; phylum Arthropoda; class Malacostraca; order Isopoda; family Cirolanidae; genus Bathynomus; species Bathynomus jamesi. Next base: position 28,084 of record JAJOZX010006681.1, read on the forward strand.
GTCCGTTATAAACAGGGTTGTGGAGTCGGTCCAAAATTTTCCGACTCCGACTCCACACATTGTAAAAATTCAACTCCGACTCTGACTCCGCCCTGAAACGTGTGACTCCACGACTCCGACTCCACAACCCTGGTTATAAAGAGATATAGAATGTAACATATTTGTGGATAGTAGTCTATTATGACTTGATCCTCTGGATCCAGAGATTCTATCATTAGTTTTAAATCGATAATTATTTAGTTTCGTAAAAATTGGTCATTGCCAATTTACTGGCAGTTTTTACATAAATTTCTTATGTTTTTGTGGTTCGGAACCCACGTAAAATTGTAGGTCCCCTCCGCCACCACGGAGGACATACACAATACACGATTACGAACACAGTTAGGTAGACCAGCCATGAGTGGATCCTATTGTCTTTGTTGGTCTGAAACATTATACAGAGAGGGAAGAGGAAAAGGCGGTAGAAGCAATAAAGGAAAATCCAAAATACTTCTATAGCTATGCAAAAAGGAAAACAAAAACACGCGCCGCTATTGGGCCCTTAAGGACCGGAAATAATGAACTAACCGATGATCCAAAAGAAATATCTGATACATTGAGAGGTCAATATGAATCAGTTTTCAGTACCCCAAAAAGTGACAAAGCGATACCTGACATAAATGCATTCTTTGAAGAGGAATTGCAAGGAGTATATATAACAGACTGAGTTTACACCAGAAGATGTAGCGAGAGCTATAGGACAAATGAAACCACATTCAGCTGCAGGTTTGGATAATTGGAACACATTATTGATTAAAAACTGTAAAAGTGAAATAGCTACACCTTTATACTGGATATGGAGAAGATCCCTAGACACTGGGGAAATACCAAACATCTTGAAGAGAGCAAACATTGTCCCTATATATAAAGGAGGGGACAGATCTCAAGCAAAGAACTATAGACCAGTGTCATTGACATCCCACCTCACCAAAGTATTTGAAAGTATAGTTAGAGAGAAAATTTATGATTTCCTGGAGAGACAGGAAAGATTCAACGAAAATCAGCATGGATTCCAATCAGGTAGATCATGCCTATCACAACTAATAGAACACTGCAACAATATCCTAGATGCATTGGAAGGCAATGACAACTACGATGTTATATACACAGATTTTGCTAAAGCTTTCAATAAATGTGACCATGGTATAATAGCACATAAAATTAAATATATGGGAATAACAGGCAAAGTGCGAAAATGGATCTACAACTTCCTTAGAGATTGCCTGCAGGTCGTCAAAATTCAAGGTATATCATCATCAGAATCGGAAGTACGCACCTCAGTACCACAAGGGACAGTACTGGCCCCACTCCTGTTCATAATCATGTTAACAGAAATAGACAGCAGAGTAAACAGCAACAGTATAGTAACATCCTTTGCAGACAATACAAAGATCAGCAGAAAAATTAGCGATGTACATGATGTGGACTGGTAGGCCAGGCTGAAACTCAAGATAGAATTAATCAGTCATTAACAGTTGGCTTTTGATATAAAAAGATTCCTGAAAAAAATAATTGATGGCCACCAACGTGTGTCCGGCCACCCCCATTTTTGTAAAAACATCTAATGCCGCACTAGCAAAATCAGGAAAATGGCAATATCTCTTCTTCTGAACATGCTAGAGAGATGGTTTGCATACCAAAAGATGCAGAATTTGATCTAGAACAAATTATTAAGAGTGGTATTTTTTCATAAAACCTTTAGTTTTTGAGTTATTTTAGAAAAACTAATTTTGGGGGCCCATAGACCCCTTTCGACAGACCTGTGACAAAAGAAATTCTAAAATAAGCATGATTTGGCTTTTTGATTACTAACATTGCCCTAAAAGGATGTTGACATGGACATAGTGATCACATGATATGACTTTTCCTTGTTATCTTGCATCCATTATGTTTGATTAAAGAATAGAGGGTGGGGCTACTTCATGAACTTTTTTTAAATGTAATAAATTGAAGACTTTTTTTTTTCAGGTGCCTTTGTTATAAGTTTCCAACTGCAATTTGTCATTGAATTCAACATTTGCAATATAAAGTATGACTTCTACAAGGAAAACAGTTGCTAAAGTACTTAGTGATGTATGTTTTATGCCAGCAGAACAGTTTCCTTTAGGGAAATTGCCTACGTTGAAGCAAGTTATTGAAAGGTGTTTGTGTTTCGGAGACTATAAAACAGATGCTATACTGAGAGCTACTTCTGAGGAATTGCATAAATTGTGGGTCACATATGTTTATCCAATATCAGTAAATGCCATACAGAGCCGACTGAAAACCCAAATAAAGGAATTCAACTGCCTTCTGAAGTATGACAAAAAGAAAAGGGGACCTAAATATCATCAAGATCTGGATGATTTTCTGAAAACTGTAAATGTTTTATTTGACATATATCAACATGATCACAAACTGTTGGCAGATACAGAGAAAAAGCACTTACTAAAAATGACTCAGAACTAGATTACGCTCATTAGCTGAAGCATGTGACAGGTATAGTACTGAAAGATAAATCTTTTAATACAGCTTAAAGTGAAATCATTGTGACTAAGAGATTAAGATTACCAATAAATTATTCATTGACAATAGATATGTAAATCTACTTTAAATATCCTAACAGATATCAAGTAAGTGATAGAGCAGGAGCGGCTATTGGTTCTGCTACATTGGTGGACTTTGGAGTAATCACCCCAGATAACATACAAAATGTTATTGATAAGTATGTTTTTAATCACTCTAGATATTACATTTCTTAGCTTCTGCTATAAGTTCTAAATCACCAGATTTACTATTATTTTTAATTAGCATCAAAATTTCTATTTTGTATTTATATTAATTAGTTTCAAAAAGGACACTGACATTTGTATTTTGTATATTTGTATAATGCTAATGCAGTAATGCATGGCCAATATTTTTGAAATACTTTTCGGAAGCAAGTTGAGAAGGGAGAGAGCTAAATTGAGAGCTGAAAGGAAGGAGGAGTGATATTTGAAAAAGTGGCTGGCATTGGCTTTGATGGTAGAAAGGATGCTACACTTGCTGTTAACAAAGTAAATGAAAAGTATTATACATCCACAATCCTAGAGGAACATTATGTCATTACTGTCCAGTTAACTTTATTCCTTCCTTTTTAATTTTTATTTAATTGTAAAATTAATTACATTTATTTTCAGATGATTTCTACCTCGACCATTTTACCCCGGAGAGTGGCAAAGGCATTGACATTGCTCATGGCATTTATAAGATCATTAAAGGGACAGAACTTGAGGCCAAATTAAACTTAGTTAAAGCAGATGGGACAAATACTAACATAGGACATATGCATGGGTCAATCAGATATTTGGAAATGTTTTTAGGGCAACCTCTTCAGTGGGATATTTGTCTTCTGCATCTAAATGAATTGCCACTTAGACACATCTTCATAACTTTAGATGGGACAACAAAAAATCCAGACAAATTTTCTGGCCCTATTGGTTCTCAGCTCAATGGGGATGTGTCAGAATGGAATGTTGTGGACTTCAAATCTATACCTTATCCTGCATTTGTGCTTCTACCAAATGAGGTGGTCAATAATTTATCAACAGACCAATACTATGGATACTACATCTGCTGGGCAATTATTACTGGTGAAGTGGATGAAGACCTTGCACTCTTAGAAGTTGGCCTGCTAAATCACTCTCAATGGCTCACCTTAGCCTGTAGAATTCTTCGCTTTTATGTTTCACAAAAAAGACTCGGTAAGAACCTCAAAATCATAGTAGAATTCATCATCAAAGTATACTTTCACAGTTGGTTCAATATCAAGGCTAATAAGAGGCTAAGTGATGGGTCAAGAAACCTATTCAATATGATCCAAAGAGTAAATAAATTCCCTGACAGGAAAATTAGAGAATTTGTTAGGACGTATTAAACAATAACAGCTATTTTGCTCATGGTGAAAATATTTTAGTTGGAATGCTGGCTGATGAAGATGAAGAGGTGAGGTGTGCTGTCAATAAAGTTCTGTGTCTGAGGGGAGTTATAGAGGATTTTGATGATGAATCTGGTAGTAGCAATGATTTTGCAGGTGGAATAATTGAAAGTGATGATGAGAATGAAGAGGATCATGAAGGTGGTACTGATGAATATCCTGCTATAGATGAGAATGTTAGGGTCTTTAGAAAGCCAATCATCAATTTCAAAGCTTCTGCATACCACAAGCTTGTATTAAAAAAATTCAGTAATGATGAACTGCGTGATATCATTAATACCGCATTGAAACTGGATCACGAGTGCCACAGTCAGAATGTTGAAAGGCACATCAAGCTTGTCACTGAAGCATCCTTGGCTGTTGTAGGTCATGAGTGTAGAGATGGTCTTATTAGAAACAAAATTAGATCCCGTAAATTAATGAAAGATTTTGTGTCTAAAAAATATTTTAAGTTCTAGATTATTATTTATCATGCTAAAATATGACAAAATGACAATTTGTTAATTGTATAATTTAATGTTTGGCATTTTGGAATGTCAAAAAGCACTTTCAATGAATTTAAAATGGCTGATTTTGATTGATTTTGATTGATTTTGATTGCTGATTGAAAACTACTAATACATGTCAATTTGCAGCTTGAGAATGTTTTATTGTGTTGACATTCAGTTGAAAGGGGGTCTATGGGCCCCAAAAATTAGTTTTTCTAAAATAACTCAAAAACTAAAGGTTTTATGAAAAAATACCACTCTTAATAATGTTCTAAATCAAATTCTGCATCTTTTGGTATGCAAACCATCTCTCTAGCATGTTCAGAAGGAGAGATATTGCCATTTTCCTGATTTTGCTAGTGCGGCATTAGATGTTTTTACAAAAATGGGGGTGGCCGGACACACGTTGGTGGGCACCAATTATTTTTTTCAGGAATCTTATTTTTATATCAAAAGCCAACTGTTAGTCACTCTGATAAATTAAAATCAAACAAAAATTATAGTTTCAGCCCAGCCTAAATTGTGGAGGCCTTGCAGAGGGACACGAACAAAATATACAAATGGTCAGAAGACATGATGTCATTCAACGCCGAGAAATTTCAGCTCTTGAGATATGGTAGAAAAGAACTTAAGCAGACTGCATATTAAGCTCCAGATAGACAGGAAATTCAGAGAAGCACGAAAGCGATTGATCTCGGGATAATAATGACAGATGATGCGAAATTCGAAACACAAAATCAGATAGCGATAAATAAAGCAAAAAGAGTCGCTGGACAGGTACTAAGAACTTTCAAGAGAAGGGACAGGACAGTAATGATTCCCCTACTAAAAACACTGATTATACCAAAACTTGAATACTGCTCAGTTTTGACGTCCCCATATAAAAAGGAAGAAACTAATAAACTAGAAGAAACGCAGGGGCATTTCACAGCCAAGATTGATGGCTGCAAAGAACTCAACTACTGGGAAAGACTACGTAAACTAAATCTGTACTCACTGGAGAGAGAGAGAGAGGTACATCATAATCTACATATGGAAAATGATCGAAAAACTGGTACCAAACCTAAAACTAAACCCAATTACCATTCAAACAACACTGGAAAATAGGAAAGGCAGAATGTGTAGTGTTCTCAAATTAAAGGCCCGACAAGGGACCACCTCAACCCTGAAGGAAAATAGCTTGGTTGTCAGGGGGGCCAAGACTTTTCAACCAGCTTCCTAAGGACCTCAGAAACGTAATGGGGGGTCAAAGTTGAAGTCTTCAAGAAAAGACTGGATGCCTGGCTCAGGACAGTACCAGATGAGCCGGGTGTGCCTGGCTATGTACGGTGGAGAGTGCAAGAAAGCAACTCACTCCTCCACCAGGCCAGACCTAGAGGCGGGGCCACCAGCTTGACCTCCATGTGAAGAGACCAATGCACGAAACAACATAAGGTAAGGTGTGTGTGTGTGACTACAGATTTGAAAAAATTTACTGGAGCACAGCTCTGAATTTACTTTTTTTTCCCTTACACCACTAGATAGGTTAATGATAGTAAACTCTTGAATTGACGACATACCAATTACAAATTGTTTTAGCTAAACATAATACAATAATGTACAGTTTATAACTCACCTTAAGTTTATTTATTCATTGCAACAGCAACAGTGGACGATGTTAGACCTTGCATGTAGGCATTTGTTGTGAATTTACCGCCATGTATGCTTGGCCACTGATCAATGGCTTTCTGTGTGATCATTACAGCAGATCTAGTGCCTGGAGCTGGACCCTCCTTCACAATTCTGCACAGCTTAGTCAAATGAGATGGCTTAATGGATCCTTTGTGTTCAACAATGTAACCAAGAATGGAGAATGTCCCTTCAGCTGGTGCTTCACTCCAGGCAGTTGATCCATCTTTATCAAAATGCTTTAATCTCTGTGATTCCTTTCCACAGCTGTTCTATATATTCTGTCAGCCAATTTATCACTGAGTCTCTTGTAAAACTACTTTCAGATCTGGTTCTGGATGGTCTAGCAACTTCAGCAACCTGGTAGTAATCAGAACGTTTCTTGATGTATTTGTAAACTTCATTTAGGATGTAATCCTCAGCTGTTAGTTCCTTTTGCTGCCCTGTGGTATCGTGCTTAAATTCAGAAACTACATCATTTGCATTTCCTCCATTAGCTAATTTGGAAATTGTTTCCATCACTCTTAACATAACAGTTTTCCCTCTTTCTTTATAAAATATATTTTCTACAAATTCTGCACTAACTGTGGTTTTTTGAGCTACTTGCAACATGATCTTTGTTACATAGGAAATCAATACATAGAACTTGGCACTAATTTCTTTCTCTTGTGGATGATCAAAAAAAAAAAAATTTCCACAAATCTGTCAAATTGATCAAATTCGTAATTAACCATGCAAGTATCAGATTTGAGTTTTGGTCTCTTAAAACCAATGATATTGTCAAGAACCATATTGGTATAGTCAAGGCCTGATCTCAGATTTGAAGTGTGATTCTGAATAAAGTCTAAAAGCTCACTTAGTTTACAAATTTTCTTCAATGCATCAACGTGGACTCTGTTCACAAGATGCATTAAGTCCCATTGAAATTTGAAATTTTCTCCAAACAACTTTTTCATTTCATTTTTAAATGGCTCGTTGTCCTTACAAAAAGACCCATCTCCAACCATTCCAGATACCTTGGATTTAATTGCTTCTTCAGATAGTTTCAAGTGATTAGGAGACTTCAACACATCAAAAATTTCATTGGCCAAATAAACTCCTGATTTGCTGCGTACTAAATTTATCCCAGCAAGTTTTACAGTCTTATCTTCTTCACTCATAACTAATACAACTAGCATGCTTAATCCCAAAATTGTTCCAATGTCAGCTGTTATTGTTACTGAAGTTTGTTCTAAGAACCACTTTACAGTTTGTTCTTTAAGTTGATTATCTAATAGCTCACAAATTGTCTCACACGCATGTGTGCTATGATTCAAATTTCCAACCTCACAACCTAACCTATGTAATACAGCTAGAAGTACTGGATATAGAGCCCATGCAGTGTTTGTTTTCATTATGTAGTATAAGATGTTGCCACATAAGTCTTCTATGCATTTAGTAGTGTTCCGAGATGTTTTCATCACTTCATAAACAGCATGCCCTAGATCCTTCTTTTCTACCAATTTGAATGTAGATTTGATCAAATCATTGTTCAGGATTTCTTGTATTGATTTACACTTGCTTAAATGGGCTATGGAAATGTCAAATTTGTTGCTTTTTACTTTATTAGATTTGGATGCAACACTTGAACTTGAAGGCATATTTTGACTCTTCTCTTTATTAACCACAACAGCTTGGTGAGTTTCTTTTGTTAGGCGCAAAATTGCATTCAATGTCTTCTGGATTTGGGAATTTTCAAATTCCTCTAAAGCAGTTTTGTTAGTCTGATGCGCAGATTCCTCACTTACCTTTTGTTTCTTAGGTGGAGGAGAAGCACTTTCTTCAGTCTGTGAAACATCTAGTGAAAAAGTTTCATTTTCTAGATTAGCAGTTGATGAAGTTGGTTCATTTTTCTGAGGTCTAGCACTAGCACATTTTGTGAACAAACTAAATGACTGCTTTGCCATATCTCTTTGCTGCACTTCATCCTGGTATTTCTTTACTGCAATATCTAAGCTGTGGGCCCAAACTCTGGGACCTCTTGTATTGTAACAAATATTTTTTTGGAATTAAAATGTTCCTCCCAGTTTTGCTTCTTTGAATATTTGTTCTTGCATTGACCACAAAAGTAACCCCTTTTAACACCCTCACTTTTCTCCAACTTCATCAATATTAGGATCCATTATTGATTATTGACTACCTGAAAAAATACAAAATAAGTAAAAGTTAGTAAATATAGTATGGTAAAAGTGAGTAAAAGTAAGTAAATATAGTACAATGAAAGTAAGTAAAAGTAAGTGCTTTAAACTTAGTAAAAGTAAGGAAGAGTAAGTAAAAGTAAGTTTAAACTTAACAACTTTTCAATTCTAGAGTCATGGTGGATTACTTAAAACCGCACAAGTAATTATCTGGCCAATTTATCAAACCTGGCCGAGATCAATGGAACATAGTCCAATCCTGATAATTTTATATTAAAAAAATATACGTTTTAATAAAATTTTAATTATCAAAACATACACAGTGGAACCTCGACTTACGAACGCCTCTATTTACGACCAAATTGACATACGAACATACACCCGGCGCTTCGATTGCCTCCGAGAGACTACTGGAAAAAACATTTTAATATCCTCCACTGCATTACCATGATTGATAAAGCCTGGAACGAAGTCAGTTACCGGACCTTGAACTCAGCCTGGAGGAAACTCTGGCCAGATTGTGCACAAGAAAGAGATTTTCAGGGCTTTGAGGCTGTGACATCGGTTAAATTAGTTGTTGATATTGTGTCCATGGGCAAGAGCATGGGCTTGCAGGTCAACGGTGATGATGTGGAGGAGCTAGTGCTGAACCACAGTGAAGAGCTCACCACAGAAGAGCTTGTGGAGCTTCAGAGTGAGCAGCGGATGGCATTGGTGGAGGAGCAGTCATCAGAGGAAGAGGGAGCTAGGGAGGAAGTTACGAGTGCTATGATTAAAGACATCTGCGCTAAGTGGAGTGAAGTGCAAGGTTTTATTGAAAAGCATCACCCTAACAAAGTTGTGGCAAACAGGGCAGTAAACATTCTGAATGACAATGCAATGTCCCACTTCAGAAAGATTCTTCAACGAAGGAAGAAACAAATCTCTCTGGATAGATTTTTAGTGCAGCGAACCAGCGAACCAGATGGCAAGAGACAGAAAAGAGACAAAACCCCTGAAGGAGAGGTGCCCAGTGTTCTTATGGAAGGGGACTCTCCTTCCAAACAGTAACTTCCCTCCCCCTTCCTTTCCTCATCACCATCCACTCATGCCAGCGATTATCCTCCACAAAGGTACAGTAAAATTATACAGCTTATTAAATTTAGTATAATTTTTTTCTCTTATATTTTCTTTATAAAATCTTACAAAGCATTAAAAGTACAATTATCTGGGGCGCTGGAACGGATTAATTAAATTTACATTAATATCAATGGAAAAAATGGATTCGATTTACGACCAATTCGAGGTGCGAACAGGGTCTCGGAACGAATTAAATTCATAAGTCGAGGTTCCACTGTATATATATATATATATATATATATATATATATATATATATATATATATATACAATATATATACAATATATATATACACAGGAAGTGGCGTAAGTCACTTTACCAAGAACAATGAAATCACCTTGTGAAGATTATTTACTACAGAAATTGTTCAGTGTCTTCCATCCTGTCCAATACACATGTTACATCTTTGAACCACTGAACAAACAGCATAACACAGTTCTTTGTTATTATTCAGCATCTCAAACTCTTGGTGTATCAGTCTTCATGTGATCCAAGTCCCACAGTTTCTGGTTGTAGACATTAACTTTGATTATACCCCACATCGAATAATCAATGTGATGTGATTATTCAATGTGGGGTATAATCAAAGATAATATTTACAACCAGAAACTGGGACTTCGATCACATGAAGACTTTGATATGCCATGAGTTCAAGACGTTGATTAATAACAAAGAACTGTGTCATGCTATTTGTTGTTTAGTGGTTCAAAGATGTAATGTGTGTACTAAACATGATGGAGGACACTGAACAATTTCTGTAATAAATATTATTCTTCACAACGTGATTTCATTGTTCTCAGTAAAGCGACTCGTGCCACATCCTGATATATATATATATTCACGCCCATTTGGTGTTATCTTTAGTATCATTTCCCAACTACTCAGAAAGAAAAAGAAAAACAAACATTTAGGGAATTCATAACGCTAAACCACTCCACAGATACATCCAGGCTATACAAAACTATAAACAGCATTACCCACCTCACACACGGCTATCTGTCGCAGCCAAAATAATATCCTAACATACACACAACAAGCTAGCATTCTAGTTAATCACTACACAAAGATAAATCACTTAAACAGAGACAACCAGAAGCATGCAGACAGACAAACAGCCAGACACAAGAAAACCTACAGACTCAACATGACCATTACACCCTTCAATACATACCAGACCATCAAGATCATCAAAAACATTAAGAATTCGAAGGCTACTGGACCAGACAACATATCCAACATACACCTTAAACACTTGGGCCCACAGGGAATACTAGCTCTCACAAACATCAGCACGTATTCATACTAACACTGTATTATTCCTGACATAGGGAAACAAGGCAAAATTATTACACTACTCAAACCAAACAGAAATCCAACAGAACCAGCTTTCTACAGACCCATTACTTTACTATGCACACCTTCCAAAGTAACAAAGACGAATCTTACAAATCACCAACCCACACATACCATTATCGCCTTCTCAACATGGATTCAGACCTCACCACTCAACCATGACATTACTCACTAACCTCACGCAGCACATCATGGATAGCATCAACTCCAGACAACTGGCTCAATGTACACTATTAGCAACAATAGATATTAGTAAAGCATTTGATGCTATCCCATGCTTCCCTCTCATAAACAAAATACTCAACACAAACATGCACAATAACACTAAAAGGTGGCTGAGCAACTATCTTTCAGGAAGATACATGTCACATTTAATGGCAAGTCATCCAAAAAACAAGCTTTTTCTGAACAGAGTCCCTCAAGGCTCTGTTCTCTCACCAACATTGTTCAATTTATACATGCATGACATTCCAACACCCATAGATAAGCTTACCTTATCATATGCAGATGACATCACTCTAACATCCACCCACATCATCAACACTGCTACAAATAACCTACAAACATACATAAACAGTATACAAGACTATTGTGTGAGCCAGACTCAAAGTAGCACCCAAAAAATCAACCATCACCTTGCTAACAAGCAACACAAAAGAACACCAGATAACTCTACAGCTTACACTAAACACCACCAACATTCCACATACTCACAAGACCAAAATACTTAGGGGTCACATACAACACATCATTATCTTTTGCAAACCACATTCAGGACATTTAAAACAAATGTACATCAAGATTTAACACACTTAGGGTACTAACAGGCACAAACTTTGGACACCAGCAGGAAACCACATCACACATATACAAACAATATATTCACTCAGTTATGAACTATGCTAGCCCATGATGGGCACCCATTATCTCAAACACACACAAACAACTTACAGACAATACAAAACAACGCACTTCGTATCATTACATGATGCACTCAACACCAATAGAACACCTGCACACAGAAACAGAAATGCTGAAAGTTAGGAGCATTTAGGGGAACACAATTCATGGCAGCAGCGACAACTAACTCAACACCCTTACCACTACATGTACAATCATGCACCAACAACTCGCACCATTAAGGTAACACCAGACACACATTATAACCAAATACTTCATTCCATACCACACACCACAGACATCACACAGTACAGAAAACAAACAAACACAAACACACAGCACTGACACGACTCTGTCCGAATGTGGTCCTAGGTTCGAAGCTGCCACCCATTGACAGGTCAGAGACCAGCCTGGATTGAGTTTACTTAGCACAATTCCAATGTGGACATCACCCCAACTTACAGACATATAAACACAGACTAGACAACTCCACAGACAACACCTGTCACCTGTGCCAGGACACACCACAAACAACTGAACACATTATGACAGACTGTATTGCTCTAGCACAACATAGAACACAACACAACATCACTTGTGTGCTGAACCTCTGGTCCACTGCAGTGAGGGTGATCGGTTACCTGCATGCCACCAGCTTGCTCAATCAGGGTGGGCTGATCGGCTAACCAACAACAACTACTATGTTGTAGATGTTCCTTTGGGTTCAATTTAGGTTAGGTTAACTCAACCTAAGTAAAAAAAGTGCATTCTCTAAACTTCTCGTTGAAACCCTTCCTCTACTTAATACAATCACAAGTATTTAAAAATTTGAAAAATTAAGACATCATTTGTAGGAAACTAATGTAATTTCAATGACCACCAATGATAATGTAGGAGGAATTTTACCATTTAAGAATAGGGTACCTACATATTAGAGATGTACTGATGCATTGGAATTGGTTGAATCAGCCAAATTTATCCAATTCTTACCAAGTCCATGACAAAATTTTATGAAAATAACTTATTTGAGTTATAAGTTCATAGCCTCATAGGTCAGTAAAAACTAAGCTGGCATCCAATATAAAGACTGAAGTGGACCAATATCCTAAACTTCCATTGATTCAGTTGAAGACCATTCATCATTTATATAATTTACTCCACTATTCTAGTTCTGATGTTTCTATCTACTCAACCAACATGAACAGAAAGTGAATGTTTGTTTAATACAGGAGGGCTGGTATATGAACCAAACGCAAGCACATTGTGCCCCCAATAATGCTGAAAAACTTGTGTTCCTCCATTCCAATCTAGGCTATTGTGCAGCTAAGGGGTGTCATGGCTTTATAAACATACACTACCCTTTTTCACTAGAAATATATGTACATCACACTGCAGTAAAAACCCGATTAGCAGTTTCAATTAGCACAGTTTTCAAATTAACACGGTTTATAAATTGACACCAAATCCCGAATAACACGGGGGTCAAACTTCAATTAGCATGGTAATATTTTCAAATGTCGCTGTCTTCTGCTGTGTTCTCAAACATTTTTAAATGTCAAATTACGTACTATATTGTGTCATGCTAAATGTGGTATCATTGTAAGCCTTCTGTTTGTGTGAACAACAGACGAAGGAAATGACTGTAAAAGAATTTGATACAATGTTTCGCAAATTTGAAAAGTTCAAGCAACTGATAATGGATATCAACCCTAACATAGAGCGAAGCATGCAAGTTTGGCAAAACTTGGAAAACAGTCTTCTCTGCTACACGCAGATGCATGCAGAGAAGAAAGAAAAAGAAGAGAAGGCGGTTCAAACAACCCTAGATAAATATTTTTCAAGAAAGTAGATTTGTACTGCAGAGCTGGGCACTTGCGTTTTTTTGCGGTACTGCGGTACTACTACCGCACTACCAAACCGGTACCGCATAACGCAGTACCGCAAAGGATCGCTGAAAGTACAGCAGTACCGCTACCGCATTCAAATTTCCCGCGGTACCGACCAACATGGTAGTACCGCAGTACCGCAAAAAAAACCACAAGTGCCCAGCTCTGTTGTACTGTATAGAATATTTTTCACTCTTTTTTTATGTACAGTACCTACTATAATGTTTCGTTTCTAATACTGTTGATTAGTGAACACATTTTGACTATCCTTTACTATTATATTAGGTTGAAATATGGTAAAAAAAAAATGCTTTTTAAAACATCAGCAAAAATTTTGAAAGTCCTGGAACCAATTACTGCATTTCCTATGTATTACTATGTTTGATTAGCACAGCGTTTTCACAGAACGAATTAACCATGCTAATCAGGGTTTTGCTATACAATTAATTATATACTGGAGAAATATCATTTTATGGTGAAGTTTAAGGAAGTTATGTTAAAAAAATTCAAATTTGCTGCTATCACCACCGAGGGGTTCCAGCACAGGTGAATCAGTGCTTAACACCCGACCATCTCAGATCTTGCTTATATTTGGTGTATAAGGTAAGTTTGTGCAAGAAAGCCAGCTGTGAAAGTTTCAGCTTTCTACGACCATTACTTCACGAGTTATGAAGGTCAGAAAAATCAAGGTTAAGGTAAAAATAGCTCAAGGTCAGCATCTTTGGATGCACCTCACACATTCACTAATTATCGTAACCATATGAAACTACAGTATATGTTTTTGGACTCAGAATGAGCTGTAGAATCCAAAAATGCAACGAAAACAGCAATAGGAGAACAAATAAAAATGTTCACCCCTTTTTCAAGGAACGAATTGACCCTTTGACCTTGAAGTTCACACATTTTGGGGAAACATTTCTTTACACAAAATGAAGTTCCACCATTGCACTTTTAATATAAACAATAAAAATGTATCATATTCACCATCTATACTGTCTTAAAGAATTTTTCAAATTTCTGGCAAAATCGCCATATGTATATGCATATATGAGGCGATGCGTGGAAGAAGGGCGACCTAGCCATTTTTGGCGAAAATGAATTATTGCTGATTTTCAGTAGCTTAATATATTAAGCTACTGAAAACAGCAATAATTCATTTTCGCCAAAAATGGCTAGGTCGCCCTTCATCTACCTAATTGTCGATAAATACCTCTCCAACTTAAAATGGATTTTTCTCAGATTTGATTTTGGCTAGGTCGCCCTTCTTCCACGCAACGCCTCATATGTACTGTACTGTTAAATAATATATTTTGTGAACATAAATTAATTACTTATTTTATGCCTTTCTTACAGATAAACAAGATGGGTAGAAAAGTTTGTGCTGATCCTCTTAGAAAACATAAGAAGATCGAAAAAGCACTTGTGCCAGTCCGTAATACACTGCAAGGAATTCACAGATTAATATATGGAGATTACGTTTGTAAAAATTGTGTTAATGATATCAATAAAATCAAAGCTGAAGACAAAAGTGTCTCTGATATTGTCTCAGATTCGAACTCAGACACTGATGCCACTGCCACAGAAAAACGTTCCTCTGCCTATGGGTGTACCACTGAAATAATGTTTGAAGATTTCCAAGGAGATTTAGACAATTCTTCCAATGCTAAATGTGACACCAGTGAAGACAAGTAAGTTTAAGTATTTTTAAAGTGTTAATTTATGTAGATATTATAGCAACAAAACATCAATATATATAACTACATGTATGAACATTACAACCTTTATATATTTGACAAATTCAGATGTATGCATATCAATTTATATAATGAAGATCAATACAGTTATGATTATATATACGGTATTTACCAAATTCATATGTAATGTACATGTACATCTATAGGCCTACAGTTGATTAAAAAAAGTTATAACAATTTATTTATTTGTTTTTCAGAGGGTCTGTCACGAAAAGGGAGATCTTCAAAGGCTGAAACAAAATTTGAAATGGCATCAACATCCCTGAAGAGAAAGCTAGAAACTTCATATGACAAGTTTTACACAAGAAAGTGAAGAAAAGCAATCTAAAATGGATGACAATAATTTGTGAGTACTGTATATATATCTGTAGTACCTTCATTAAAGTATACTAAGCCTATATATAGATCATATGTTTGCATATAAATTTACTCAAACATGTATATCATTTTCGCAGGCATGCAGGAGTGATGCAAGCACTCAAGAATGCCTTCAGTGAAACGACTGACTACAAGAGGAAGATTCAAATACTAACACTCTCACCATACACCATTCACAGAACATCATCTTTCTTCAAAGCATCTACAAGAATGGTTTCAACCAGCCGCAAAATAAAGAAAGAACATGGCATATTACCAGAAGTTCCACGTATTAGCAAAGGTCGGGTTATAACAAAGAAAGAGAAGGAAGCAGTGTGCACTTTCTATGAATCAGATGAAATAAGCAGAATATGTCCAGGCAAGAAGGATTGTCTATCAATTAGGAATCATGAAGGAGAGAAGAAACTACAGCAGAAACGATTGGTGCTTGGTAATTTACATGAGATTTTCGCTGTTTTCAAGGCAAATGACACTAATCCAAAAATAGGTTTCTCATCATTTGCTGCATTGAGACCCAAGTGGTGTGTCTTGGCAGGAGCTGGAGGAACACACTGTGTGTGTGTCTGTACCTACCACCAAAATCCCAAACTTCAGCTATCAGCTTTGGGGGAAAAACAACTATCATATAAAGACCTCATTCTCTATGCAGTTTGTGACAGTGAAAAGGAAGTGTGTATGCTACAAAAATGTGCATTGTGTCCAGGAGAAGGTGTTATTGCATTCCTTGAAGGATTGGAATCTGTTCAGGATGCAGTCAGCACCATAATTACATACAAGCAGTGGACTTCCACGGATCGGACAACCCTTATTAACATCGGTGAATCCCTTGAAAACTTCATTAAGTCTTTGGCAACTAGAATTTGTGCACTAACAAGACACACTTATGTGGCTGATGCACAAGCAAGTTTCCTAAAAAAACTGAAAGCTAATCTGATGGTCACTGAAGGTATTCTCCTAGGAGACTTCTCTGAAACTACTCATTTATTGTACAAGATGCTGCACAAGGTTACCATTGGGAAAATAGTCAGGCAACAGTTCATCCATTTGTGTTCTACTATAAAGTAAATGAAAATGATGTTGAAATTAAAGTTAAAAGTTATTGTTTCATTTCTGATGACATGAAACATAGTACAAACCTTGTCTTTGCGTTCTTAAAGCAACTGATCCCCATGATGAAAGAAGAGCTCAGGCCTGCGGAAGATTCATTACTTTACTGATGGTTGCGGAGGGCAGTATAAGAATAAATATAACTTCACCAATTTGTGTCACCACAAAGAGGACTTTGGACTGGATGCTGAATGGCACTTTTTTGCAACTTCACATGGCAAAAGTGCTTGTGATGGAGTCGGAGGCACAGCAAAAAGAATGACGGCTCGTGCCAGTCTTCAACGTACATTTAAAGACCAAATTCTGACACCACTTGACATGATGAAATTTCTGGATGAGAAAGATACCAGCACAAAATTTGTATTCTTATCGAAACAAAATGTCCAGCAGACAACTGAATTCCTGGAAAATAGATATAAAAATTCTGTAACCATCCCAGGTACTCGTAGATTTCATAGATTTGTGCCTATTAGTCATAACCAGTTGGAGGTTGGTGAGATTTCCTCAGGTCCTACAAAAATTATGACAGTTGTGCATCCATCGTTTAAAGATAATTTACATGAGCAAAAGCACATTTCAACTGAAGATATACAAGTTGGGGTATATCCGTATATGTAGCTTGTAACTATGATAATAAAATTTGGTTTGGATTAGTGGTTGAAGTATCAGAAGAATTTAGTGATTATAAGGTCAATTTTATGTCTCCACATGGAAGACGTTCTAAACATAGTTTCCCTTCTCATCCTGACTCATGTTGGATGTTATCATCTGATATTATCCAGACAATGACTGCTCCATCATTGACAGCAGGTTCAAGAATAATTCAGTATGCCTTTGATGATCATGAGATGCTAACAGCTGAGGGTAATCATGCAGACCTGTTTGCCACAGTTTCCTGTTCTTGAGTCGAAAGTGTACAGAGCTCTAGTTTAATATGTATCTATAGAATACAGGTCTACATAATATGATACTCCTTTTTTACTCCTATATATATATATGTTTGTATTAATGTATTATTAATAAAAGTAATTATAAAAAAAAGTAAAATATTTCTAAGGGTGGAAAGGTGTGGTTGTAGGGGTGGAGGAGACCACAATAAAATAGAGATCTATATCATAGTTATACCTATGGTACCTAGCTTATATCTAAGTGATTTTGTATCACGTTTCTAATAATATTTATTTTTGCTTAAGTAGTTAAAATAATGAATATCTCTAGATTTTAACAGTACATATATGCATATACGGTACATATGGCGATTTTGCAAGAAATTTGAAAAATAGCCAATTTGAAAAATTCTTTAAGACAGTATAGTTGGTGAATAAGATACATTTTTATTGTTTATATTAAAAGTGCAATGATGGAACTTCATTTTGTGTAAAGAAATGTTTCCCCAAAATGTGTGAACTTCAAGGTCAAAAGGTCAATTCGTTCCTTGAAAAAGGGTGAACATTTTTATTTGTTCTCCTATTGCTGATTTTGTTGCGTTTTTGGATTCTACAGCTCATTCTGAGTCCAAAAACATATAGTTTCATATGGTTACGATAATTAGTGAATGTGTGAGGTGCATCCAAAGATGCCGACCTTGAGCTATTTTGACCTTAACCTTGATTTTTCTGACCTTCATAACTCGTGAAGTAATGGTCGTAGAAAGCTGAAACTTTCACAGCTGGCTTTCTTGCACAAACTTACCTTATACACCAAAAATAAGCAAGATCTGAGATGGTCGGGTGTCAAAATGAAAATTTTTTGCTTCACCTATGCTGGAACCCTCCCATGCCATGATCAACATGGCGGACATCAACCAATCACCAAGCAACAAGCGTTCTTATGTCATCATCCAGCCAATCAAATTTAAACCTGGCTCTAACCCATGTTTAAAATCGTGCCATTTTTCAGTCTAGATTCCAACATGGTGTGCAAAACTTGCAATCTTAATTATATTGAAATTCATCATTTTTTTTAAATTATTGTTGTGTAAGCATGTGATAATGCAGTGCTGTGATCCATCTACTTGTGAGTTGCCCCCAATAATTGAATGCCCAGTTAGGTCAACTGTACAGTGACTGTACACCCATGATCATTGGTGAGGTTGTCATGATATTTTTGTTAATTTTAACAAAAATATCATCCTAACCTAACCTAACCTAACCTAACCAAACCAATCATGAAGGGTGTACAGTAGGGTGCATCAAAAATGGCAACTTTCAAAAATTGATTTGGCCCTACGTTATTATGGTTACATTCCCTAAAAAAATTCACATGCAAAATTTCAGGTCAATTGATTAATATTTACTGGGTCCACCTAGCTCCTAAACTTTTACAAAAATGACAATTTTTGGGATAAATTGCCTTAAATTATTTTTTTCACATATACCTTTATTTTATTGAATGATCCTTAAGGTACTATAGGCCTAGTATGTTTAGTTTGCTTGTGTTTAAGCCATAGCTACTATTAATAAACATCATTTGCCATCATGAAATACCTATAGCTATTTTTTCTTATTTTCAGCCATGTAGACTACTTTAATATTAATCTATGTTTCTATTACAGGTCAATTTTTGATATATGTTGGTGATAATAGTTGATATATGATATAATGGATAATAGTGGTAAAGCCAGTGAAGCCACTTCTAGTGGTAAAACTTGTTCAAGTGGTGCAGATAAAGTTGATGTAAAAACACGAAAAAAAACCTGTATATTTGGATTAGGTCCTGGCATCACAAATAATGATGCAAAGATTGTAGGATGTCACTTGCCAACAAGTGAACAAGTTCTTAGATGTTTCCTATTTCACCAGCAACAGGGTCTAAAAGAGAGAAGAACTAAGCGAGATATAGCTAAAATTGTTTTAACAGAAATTCAACAATTCTACAATAAAGCCAACATACCAATGATTACTGAGAAAAAAGCATGTGAGAAAATAATTTTGTCAGAAAAGAATGCGAAACAGAGAGAAATTCCATTGAAAAGAAGTTGAAAAGAAGAGAGCTACAAAGTACAAAGACAAGACTAGAAGATATGGAAATGCAACTTAAAATGACTTTTCCACTGTGGATTAAAAATGCCAAAAAAATTATGAGTAATCCAGAAGATATACAATTTCTTCAATCTATGCAAGGGAATAGAATTGCTTCTTTTGGAACTCATGATCAAACTTTAGCATCCAAAATGAAGCGCATTAATTTTCGAAAATGTGAAGAAAATGCGAGAAAAGAAAAGGAATTGAGAGACACTGAAGCTTCTTGCAGTTATGTTGAATTAGAAAGCAGTAGCACAAGCGATACAACTACCATTGAGAGTGAGTCAGAAGCTAATGATGGAGCTGAAAAAGATGGAAAATCCACACAGTCAACAGTCTGTTTAGGTACTCAAGCTATCATTCCTCATGACATTCTGAAAAGACCAAAACTTGTTTCTTTGGCATCAAGAATGAAAATGACTCTGGCACAACAGGCTGCATTCACAAAAGCTTTTGTTGAAGAATGTGGTGGTAACACTAAGGCAGTGGCAACTTCATATGCTACAGCTGATAGAGCAAGACGCGAAGTAGCCCAAAAAAATTTCAAGTTCCATTAAAAAATCCTGGAATCCTCCTAAATTGGCCTCTCTTCATTGGGATTCAAAAATAATTTCAACTCTGCAGGATAAATATGTTACAGAAGAACGATTAGCTGTATCAGTTGGAAATTCAATGGATCTCAAACTACTTGGTATTCCATCATATCATCCTAATGCTGGTGGCAGTGGCCAATCTGGGAAAAACTTGACTGAAGAAGTTATGAAGCTACTGAAATCGTGGAACTGCTCCGATTCAATAGTGAACTTGGTTTTCGACACTACAGCAACCAACACGGGACATGTGAGCGCTGCATGCATAACTATCCAACAACAGATTGGACGGCCTTTATTATGGTCTGCATGCAGGCATCATGTTGAAGTTATTATGAGTCATGTGTTTCAGGACATGAAAGTAGAAACTTCGAGTGGACCAGAAATTAATGTCTAACAGATTGAGAAAAGTTTCAGTGGATTTCCAAGGATGAAAAATTGAAAAAAATTGACTTCAATCAGTACTCCAAAGCTGTCCAGGAGATTCTTCAGGAATGGACTGATTATGCAATTCAAATAAGTAATATAGAAAAGCAACATACACGATATGACTACAAACAATTTTCTGACTTAGTTGTGTTATACTTAAATGCAGGACCTAGTGATAAGGATATAACCCTTCAGCGACCTGGTGCTATACATCGAGCCAGATGGATGAGTAAAGCAATATATGCTCTAAAAATTGCATTACTAGAAGATAATATCTCAAAACTACCTTCAGTAACAATCACAAACAAGCAACAAATTCTGAAACTAAGAGACTTTGCAACCTTCATTTCACTGATTTACTACCCATGGTGGATGACCTGCTCTTCAGTTTTTGATGGACCATGGAACGATTTGCAGCTTTACAAAAAGCTTCTTAGATACGAGGAAGTAAACGAGCAAATAGCAAAAAGTGCTCTAACATCTTTGAAACGTCATCTCTGGTACCTTTCATCAGAGATGATTCCTCTTGTATTATTCAGCGATTTGGTTCCAAAAAATGAACTTCGTGCTATAACAAACCATCTACTTTCCTATAAACCACACAAGATTGAGACAGTCCAGAAGGTAGACATGGATCTAGTTTTGGAAAGCCTAATTTCCCTACCAATCTACGATCGGAAACCACACTAGCTGACTTGGTTGACAAAAACTCATGGTTCATATTCTCTTCACTACAGTTAGATTATGATTTTTTAATGGTTGAGATTGTTGAATGGAAAACAACGGCATCATTTATATCTTCCAAAGAAAAACTTTTGGCTATAAATGTCATAAATGATGGCTCTGAGAGGGCAGTAAAACTATGCAGTGACTTTTATGAGGCTGCAAAGACTGAAGAACATCTTCAAAATGTTCTCCAAGTTGTAGAAGCTGACAGAAAAGTGCCACTCCTAATCTGAGAAAGAGACAAGCTTCTTTATCATCTGTTTTAAAAGAAAAAAGGACAAAGAAGAATAATTAAGATATTGTGTCATTTTTTTTGTTTAAAATGAAGATAGTTTTTTTTTTGTTTTAAACTTATTCCATATTTTTCTTCCTTTAATCTAATAAGTATATTAGTATTACCTATAATTTACTATACTACCATGCTCATACGGTTATACCTAGTATATATAGTCATCTTTTAGAAAAACTGAATCACGCAAAAAGTATATAATAGAAAGAAAAACAAACCCTCATTTTTTATATGTATATATATTTTTTAACTAGAACATAAAACATTCTTCCTCGTTTCAAACAATATACATAATTGTGATTGGCAAGAGTACCAGTATATATATTCTAGATAGAAAAAAAAATTCACCTTTTTTTTTTTAAACCTTTTTGTTAACCTAATGTTGTTTAACCTTCATTTCCATGGAAGAATCATCACTAGATTGGGTAGAGCATATATGCTAGTTTCAATATCACAGGTACTGGTATAATATACATAATAAATACATAATACTGGTATAAAACAATATATATATAATTGTGATTGGCAAGAATACCAGTGTGTGTGTATATATATTCCAAATAAAAAAATAAAAATATTCATCTCTTTCTTCAACCTTTGTGTTAACCTAATGCTGTTTAACTTTCATTATCTGATTCTATTTCCATTGAAGAATCATTATCACTAGATTGATTAGAGCATATAGTTTCAATATCACAGGTACTGGTACTTATTGCAGATTTGGATGTTGACAAAGCCAATGTAGCACCATGTTTTACTTCACTTTCTTGGAATTTTGCATTTTGGGATATAAATACTAGCTTTGCTGCTCTGTCTGTGCTTAATCGGTTTCTTTTGGCTGTATGGATATTACTGTATGTGCTAAATGATCTCAGAGGTAATGAAAGGGCGAAATAGAGGTGTATGAGTTTGTGTAGGTATATATGTGAGTATGCGTGCGTATGTATCTGGAATTCTGGATGTATGATGCGTGTGTATGGGGTATATAATAGATATAAATATGTGTATATAAGTATTTATGTATATACAGTGCCCGCGAGAAGTATCCGATCACTCAAGAAAATACAATATTTTCCCTTGATATTCAGAGACACGTAATTCACTTTCTATTTGTTCTAGCGACATCTGGTAACTTTGAGGTTGCTCGCTGATATGAGAGCTATCCAACGCATTCTCAAATTAGTGTTCTGGTAGCCTTCGTTGCGGGTGGCTGTGTCTCAAATTTGTCAGATTTCACTGTTTGTGTAAATTTCTTGATTTTTTTTTTTTTTTACAGAAAGTGGTGTAAATAAAATTTATATGTAATGTGTGCTAAAAAACAACTTAAGAGTGATTGTCGAGGTGCTATTTTTGCTTTGCATGCATGTGGGAAATCACAGAGACAGATAGCTAAGGAATTAAACATATCCCAAAGTACCGTTAATTTATGGGTTTCACGGGCTAAGAACAATGGTGGCCTAACCACGCCAGTCCCTAAAAAACAATCTGGCAGACCGAGAAAAACAAATTCGCGAACAGACAAACTTATGAAATGTTTAGTATTGAAAAACCCAACAATAACTGCAAAAGAAATAAAATTTAATATGAATAATTTGTTATCTGGTGTTTCTGAACGAACTATCCAGGAGCGGCTCCAAAAAGAACTTGGATTACCATCTCGCCATGCTGCTAAGAAACCGTTCATTAATGAAAAAATGCGTAAAAAACGTGTCGCATTTTGTAAAAAATACATTCATTGGACTGTTGATGACTGGAAGGTGGTTTTATTTAGCGATGAGTCAACATTTTTGACATTCAGAAGTTGTCCAAAAAAGGTTCGCCGGCCTATTGGCTCAAATAGGATGGACCCTAAATACACCCTAAAGACAATGAAACACCCTCCAAGTGTGATGGTTTGGGGTTGTTTCGGTTACTATGGGCGTGGAAACTTATATTTTCTTCCGAAGAACACAACTATGAATGGTGCACAGTATTTAGCAATGCTACAGGATAAACTTCCAATGGCAATGGCAATCCAAAGGACAAAAACATACATGCATGATGGTGCACCATGTCACAGGGCCAAAATAGTGACAAAATGGATTACTGACAATAAATTTGATATTTTGGATTGGCCTGGTAATAGTCCAGATCTCAATCCGATAGAAAATCTGTGGCTAATAATAAAAAATAAGGTTGAATACCACGACACTGGCTCAGTCGAAAAATTACAAGAGGCCATCAAAAAGGTATGGTGCAAGGAAATATCAGTGGAAGTTTGTAAAAACTTGATTAAATCCATGCCAAAACGTCTAGAACAAGTCATCCAAACCAAAGGACAGATGACAAAATACTAATATAAGGTTAGTATACATTTAAACATTGTTTTTTATGTAAAAAATACAAATTTCAAGGGTGATCGGATACTTTTCGCGGGCACTGTATATATATATATGTATTTATGTATATATATATATGTATGTATGTATATATATATATATATATATATATATATATATATATTAGGGTGGTCCTTGCTTAGGGGGTGAAATTTCAAGTTGAACATTTTTCAGCTCCCACCCGCAGAAATCGTTCGAATGGTCGAGAAAACTCTCTAGGTGATTTATTTTTTTAATCGGACAATGTTTACCCCTCCCTCATTGAGCATTACCATTAAGCTAATTTTTTGACTTTCAAGTAAATGTTACATAATTTGTAATGTTTGTTTTTTTCATTCTTTCCAGATTTTCAGTGGTTGGATAACTAATGTGTGTAAAACTGTAAATTCTAATGATTATAATTTAAACTGAATAACTCCTTTAACCATAAGTCAAGCTACCCGTCAGTGGTTGGATAACTAATGTGTGTAAAACTGTAAATTCTAATGATTATAATTTAAGCTGAATAACTCCTTTAACCATAAGTCAAGCTACCCGTCAGTGGTTGGATAACTAATGTGTGTAAAACTGTAAATTCTAATGATTATAATTTAAACTGAATAGTGAATAACTCCTTCAACCTTTAAGTAGATAACCTGGATCATGGCAGCAAAGCTGCGCTACCTGATTGCCCCGCAGGAATCGATCGCCGGGTCGCAACTTCCTTCGCAAAAAGAAGTCTTGGCCCTGACGGTCTACAGGATCGACGTCCAGAAGAAGTCACTTCGAGAGGCCGCCAACCAGGTCGTCGATCTCGTCACCGAGGTGTGGTCCAAGGCGCGAATCCCCCTCCGCCAGAAGGACCACATCGTCACCAAGATTGAGAAGCTCCACAAGGAGTTCAACGATGTGAAGAGGAACAAGGGGCGAGCTGGCGCTCAAGCGAAGCGGGAGGACGAGTTCAGCGAGCGGATGATGAACCTGTTCGACGTCGCTGCCGCTAACGCCATGGAGCTGCTCAAGAACGAGGAGGACAAGGCGTTCCTCCTCGCTCAGCGCGAACCCCGTCGGCGCGGCAAGCTGGGGTCCGTCGACTCGACGCTAGCCGCTGTCGATGCCCGCGCATCTCAACGCCAAGGGGAAGAAGACCGACGGAGGCAGCGAGCCGAGGAAGAAGCGACGACATCTACGGCCCGAGTGGAGCTCGAGTGGTCTTCGTCCTCTTCCAGTGGTGCCGCAAGCGCAGCGGAGAGCGACGACCATGGAGAAGAAGGGAGCCCTTGGGCTCCGAAGCGCTCCAGGCGGGGCACGACGAACATCGTTTCGGCGGCTGTGGCGTCGTCGCTGGATCGCACGAAGGTGACCGACCGAGGAGCTGTCTACGTCCTGACAGAGGTTGCCCGGTCGCTTGGGCATGACGTCGCAGAGCTCAATATCAACCGCAGCTCCATCCGCCGACACCGGCGCATGCACCGCTCCAGGCTCAACGTGGCGCTCAAGGAAGAGCTGAGGGCCGGCAATCTTGTCGTTCACTGGGACGGCAAGTTCATGCAGGACTTGACGAGCAAGGAGCAAGTCGATCGGCTTCCCATCTTGGTCTCCGGTAACGGCGCAGTGCAGCTCCTGGGCGTCCCGAAGCTGCCGAGTGGAACGGGCTCTGAGATGGCCAAGGCCGTCCTCAACGCGTTGGAGGAGTGGGAGCTCACTGAGCAAGTGAGTGGCTTGTCATTCGATACCACCGCCTCGAACACCGGCCGGAACAACGGAGCGTGCGTCCTCATCGAGCAACACCTCGCGAAAGACTTGCTCTACTTCGCGTGCCGCCATCATGTGCTGGAGCTCCTCCTCGGTGCGGCGTTCACGGCTGTGATGGGCCCCATGTCCGGTCCTGACGTGACCCTCTTCAAGCGTTTTCAGGAGCGCTGGGATTTCCTGGACAGAAGCCAGTACGAGTCCGGCGCTGCGCACCCCGATGTCGCTCCTCTGCTCACCACTGTCGACACGGAGTGGTTTGAGAAGGCGATAGTCGAGCGCAAGGACCTGCGCGACGATTACCGTGAGCTGCTCGAGCTCACCCTCCTCTTCGTCGGTCACGTCCCCCCGCGAGGAGTGCGTTTCCGAGCTCCCGGGCCGATTCACCACGCCCGATGGAT
This sequence comes from Bathynomus jamesi, assembly GCA_023014485.1. Lineage (NCBI taxonomy): Eukaryota > Metazoa > Arthropoda > Malacostraca > Isopoda > Cirolanidae > Bathynomus > Bathynomus jamesi. The sequence continues at coordinate 54,476 of JAJOZX010006681.1, forward strand.
GGTGAAGGCAATCTACACCTTGAAGGTCTGGATGTTCCGACAGCAGTTCAATCTCACGGCGAGGGAGGAGAGTGGCCTCCGGAGCATCTGCATCTTCGTCTGTCGGGTCTACGCCAAGGCGTGGACGGAGGCTCCGATCGCCGCAACTTCCACCCGAAATGACTTCGCCCTCCTCAAGGACATGCTGGCCTACTCTGACATCAACCCTGCGGTGGCCAAGGCGGCGCTGACCAAGTTCCAGAACCACCACTGGTACCTGTCGGAGGAGCTGGTGGCGCTGGCGCTGTTCGATCCGGGGATCGCCGTCGATCAGAAGAGGAAGATCATCGCCTCTCTCCACGACCGGGTCGGTGAGGAGTCCCAGCGAAGCAGCCCACGCTGCCAAACCGAGTACTCGCCGGGCTTCAGTTGGAAGACCTGGTGTCGTCCAACACACGAGGTTTCTTCGAGAAACTTCGACTGGAGGATGGCTTCCTCGAGGTCGAGCCGGAGACCTGGCCGAAGCGGGAAGACTTCAAGACAGCGGTGGCACGTGTGGGAGGGCTCGCCGTAATCAACGACCATGCCGAGCGAGGAGTTGCCCTCGTCCAAGAGTACAACCGGATGATGACCCACGACGAGGAGCAACTCCAGTTCCTCCTGCAAGTCGTCGCTCGCCACCGCTGCCAGTTTCCAGACTCTCGGAAGCGAACCCTACAGACCCAGGATCGCTAACCGAGCAACAACGGCAACCGGGCAACAACTCCGGGGGTAAAAGTTCAAGGTCGATGAGGGAGGGGTAAACGTTGTCCGATTTAATAAAAAATTCAACTAGAGTTTTCTCAACCATTCGAATGATTTCCGGGGGTGGGAGCTGAAACTTCCCAACTTTGAATTTTAAGGACCACCCTAATATATATGTATATGGGTGTATGTGTATGTGTATATATATGGATGGTCTCAGGGGGAAAATGTCATCGCGGGTCTAAAGGATAGTTAAGTGAGAGATTCAAAATCCGAGGCATGGATGGGAGGGTCCTGGAAAGGTTGGACAATGGGCAGTCAGCTCCCAGCCAGTGTTCTCGCAAGTTTAATGGATCTCAAGATACAAGACTTTCAGTGCAAGAAAGAGGCCAGTTTTTTTCTGTAAATAGGCTGAAAAGGACATTCTATACTGGTACCATATGGCCTATTTTAATATTTATTTATTTATTTTTATAATAAATATCATTACAAAAGTATACCTTATAATTAAATTGGCAATATCTATATTTAAAAAAAAAAAAAAAAAAAAAAAACATGGACATGAAAAAACCCATTTTTTAACATCACTAGTGAGCAGACGTGTTTTATCGAGTGTCCAGTGTTATCAATTGAATAAGTGGTTTTCTTGAGGTGTCTTTAAAAAAAAAATAGTGTTTGGTGCATTCTTAACTAAATTTGTGTTACTAATCATTCATTAACGATTATATTTCATTTACAGTAAACCCTCAATTTAACGGACTAATAGGGGGGAAGGGGTGTCCGTTAATGCCGAAAGTCCGTTAAATAAAAAATGTGCACAAATGGAGGCACTGGTGTCATGTTTGCTTGTAGATGGTTGTGATGTACAAGCAGCATTAGGGTGAGCAGGGGCGTTGTCAAGAAGCAACCAATGCCTTTACATTATTGGGGGAAATCTTCAGAACATCTGTCTAGAAGCGCCTCACATCAGGGACAAAGTGGTTGAAGAACCAGTCAGAAAAAATCTTTGAAGTAAACCACGCATTCTTTGAGCTGGTGTAAATAACAGGCAACTGATCCATAATGTCTTTAAGAGTGTGTGGTTTCTTTGATTTCCCTACCACCATGGGCTTCAGGCGATGCAAGCCATCAGCATTTGCACAAAGTAAGGCAGAAATTCGCTCCTTACTTAACTTGCGACCAGGAGTGCTGTGTTCATGTTTGTAGTTCACACGCTTTCTTTTAACTCCTCTATCACTTGATGCCATTTTGAATTGTAAGGATTGCAAAATTATTTAATAAATAGTCACAATTCAGAAATCACAGAAACACACTGTATACAACCTGACCGCACGGTGCGGCGTTTAAGAGTTTAATTTATTTTTTTTAATTTTAAATTTTTTAAAATTATTATTAATTAATGTACTGTATTATTATTTGTCCAGTCCGTTAAATCCAAAATCCGTTACATCAGGGTCCGTTAAATTGAGGGTTTACTGTATTGACTTTATTCAGTACTATATTATTTGATTAAACCAAGGCTAGTGCAAGTGGCTTGCCTCGTTTGTTTTTCAAATCTATCAGAAAACAAGGAGTCATAAGGTTCATTTTCCCTTCCTTCGGGAGATCAGGTAGAGTGTGGTGACACACTGTGGTGAAAAAAGGAAAAAAGTCGGTTGAATCACAGACAGATAAGTATTATTAATACTCTTTCTTTTACAGATCTTTCATTGGTAGTTTAATACATATTCATTTAGTATAAATTTGTGTTACAAGAACCTGTTTCTGCATTTCAAGAACATTTTTGCGGGTTTGGGCAGGTGACAGCATAATAAGCATGCAGTAGACCTACATTGTAATTTATTAATTTCCAAATGCTCATTTTTTGTTTTTTTTGTTTTGTAACTAATTAAAAGCATGGCACTCCCATCAAGTACTTGCAGTTGCTGTAAAGGGAAATTTGCCGCTTACGCGTTCACAATGGCTAATAATAATGAACAGTTAGTTTGCAGGTGGTTCTCAAGCATGGAAGTGCTGAGGAACGAGTTAAAACATGTGAGGGAGGCCAGAGTGAGGCTTGAAGAAAGTACGATGCTCCCGACAGCAAAATTAGAATCCCTTGAGACTCCAGTTACAACCCATCCTGCCTCAGTTTCTACAAATATAAATAGTACTAATAGCCCTCTCTATTCCCTAGTTCCCAACCCTTCATTCGAGTGCATAATGGAGCACCATTGAGAAAACCTAAGACTTGTCTACCGGTAATAACAAACAATAAGTTTTCTGTTTTAGGTTTTGAAGATGCTGATGAACCAGAAATAAGAATCATTGGCAATTTCATTGTTCGAGGGTAGCTCAAGGAATTCTGTGGGAGAAACCCTTGTCATAGGCGCCTTTACTGCTACCCTGGTGCAAGGGAGGAGGATATAACTAATAGTGTTGACCATTTTACAGATGGTACCACTGAGGACACAATGTATGTTATTCATGTCAGCACTAATAATGTTTTAAATTCTGGATCGGAAGAACTAATGGCTAGGTACAGGGACTTACTAGATCGATTAAAGGAAAAAACTAAGATTGTTTTAACAGGTATACTTCCTTAAATTATCCAACGTAATGATTTCTACAGCAAGGCAACCTATATTAACAGTAACCTAAAGTCTCTTTGCCAATAGGAAGGAGTGCATTTTGTGAATTTTTGGAACAGTTTCTACGGCAGGAGGGACTTGTTCCTCGGAGATGGACTTCATCTTAATGATGTTGGAATTGCGCGTTTAGGAAGACTTTCGTAATACTGTCTCTTCTTTTCAGACTGCCATAACTCGAACAGTCCCAGCATAAACTCCGCAAGGTGTCGCAATTACAAACAATTTGAAGGTTCTATCCTTAAATGCTCATAGCTTGCGAAATAAAATAAACAAATTTTTTTCTTTGTAAAGACTTATGATTATGAATATCGTGGCTTAACACTGAAACACATGACTTTGTAGGGGAGTATCAAATTAGAGGTTATAGACTTTTTGTTAAAAACAGACTACGTAGGCGAGGAGGCGGTTATGTTGTATATTAAAGATAATATTGCGAACATTATAGAAGTAAAGAACACAATTCCAGAACTGATATTCGACTATAGCATAATTTAAACTGAATGATTTCAAACTTCTTATGGTTATATATAGGCCCCCTAATCAAACAGCTGATACGGATGAAGCGTTATATCATGAACGCAGCATGGTTTTAGGTGAAACAAATCTTGCTTAACTAATCTTTTAGAGTTTTTTCAAAGCGTGGTTGACATTTACAATAGTCATCGGATGGTTGATGTAGTGTATTTAGATTTTCAAAAAGCATTTGACACTGTACTGCACAAAAGACTGAGAAAACTAAGGCTCATGGAATCATGGGTGTAGTAATAAATTGGATAGAAGTGTGGTTGCGAGGTAGGAAACAAAGCGTGGTTGTTGATGGAGCAGAGTCGTGTTGGGCTAATGTAGCGAGTGGCATTCCTCAGGGTTCTATATTGGGCCCCTTGCTTTTTCTTATATATATTAACGATTTTGATGTCAGTCTAGTCAGTACAGTTTCAAAGTTTGCGGATGACACGAAGCTGGGTGGTAGGGTGATTAATGATGAAGATAGAGGTAAAATCCAGAATGATCTGAATAAAATCGTCGATTGGTCAGTCACATGGCAAATGAGATTTAATGTCAATAAGTGCAAAATTTTACATAGAGGTTCACGTAATGGCAATTTGGCGTATAGTATGTCAGGGAAAGAGTTGATAAGCGTAGAGCAGGAAAAAGATTTAGGAGTTATAGTCACTGGTGATTTATAAGTAGCGAAACAAAGTACAGCAGCTGTCAATAAAACAAAAAGTGTTAGGTTTTATAGCTCGGAATTTTGAGTACAAATCACGCGATATTATAGTTCCTCTTTATAAATCATTAGTTAGACCCCATTTGGAGTATGCAATCCAATTTTGGAATCCGCATATGTGCAAAGATATAGACAAAATCAAGAGAGTTCAAAGACGAGCAACTAAGATGATTCTGTCACTTTGATCAAATTCGTACGAGGATAGGCTTAGAGAGTTAAAATTGACTGCACTCGAGAGTAAGAGGCTAAGGGGTAGGGTGTGACAGTTGCCCCAACTTTGTCCTACAATGCTGTTCAAAATTTTGGTGTTGCATATTGACATAAAAAATACCCACGTGCAATTTTTTGAAGATTCATGCATATTCGAGTGAGCACCAGCAATTTGAAAAATAGCGATTTTGCTTATATGGCATACGCGCCTATATATGAGATTACACAACCATTATAAGGGATATTAACACAAATCATTTGCATTTAGACTCAGCTTTGATGTATCTCCACCACATGCAGATACAAGGGAGTACACAATTGCACTCAGCTGGGTCAGCGAGATGTTGTTTCGAACACTGCATGAAACAAGTTCTGCCAACTTCAGAATATCATGGGGCACAAAAATTGAAACTCCCTCTTTCACTGTTCTCCGATGTTTTCTCTTTGGTTCAGCAGTGCTGGCCTCATCAATGTCATCGTCCTCATCAGAGCTAATAGGTGAATCAATATCAGCCTGTACATTCTCAGCATGATCACATTGCTCTCTCTCTTGTCGCTTCTCTTCTCGCATCTGCCTTTTCTGTCGCTTCTGAACCTTTTCTGTGAGTACTTTGTTTACCCCAGAGTAGGTAGCTACTCTGTCACTTAGCATGCTTTTCATAAAGAGTATGTCAGTATCAATGGCATCTTGTTCAGCCTGAGTTTTCCCCTTTTTCGCAGCTGCCATGTCTTTCAACACTGTGTTCTTATAAAATTTCATCGTCAGGCTCAATTCTGATTTAAACTTCATAATTCCAGGATCATCAGCCCGTCTTCTATCCTCATTCTTTTCATAAGCATCATGTAGTCTTTGTCATAGTAAGTTTTAATCACTCGGCCAATATTGTTCCTGCCTCTAATGGTCGGGACATTCGCCTTCTGGTAATGCAAAAGCACATTGTCAATGGTGGCAGATAAAGCCTGGTCCCAATGCATATCCCGAAGGTTTGCTAACAGACATAGTAAGACCTGCCTATTAGTTGGCAGTTTGCAGCCCTTTATTTCCTTTTCTTCTTCTCGGGGTACGGTGCCCAATAACATTCTGACATACTCATCATCTTGCCGTGTATCCATGATTAAATTCTCTATTCACAACATCAAATCACTGTCAAGGGAAAAGAAAAGAGCAGAGCATCATTAAAATTAAATGCAATAAAATAATACGTGGAAAATTTGTGGGTCAGCGTTCCAGACCCGGAAATGAAAATCTGATAAAATGTGCTATTTTCACACTTATTTATGAAGTTCATAAGCTGAAATAGCAATACTTGCTGGTACGATGGTGCTAGCTCAAACATGCACTGATCTCCAAGAAAATTTACAGGGGTGTTTCCTAGATAAATACACAACACTAAAACTTTGAACAGCATTGTAGGCCCATTTTTTGATTTTTGGAGGGCAACAGTCACACCCTACTAAGGGGTGATCTAATACATACAGGTTTTCAAAATTATGAATGGGTTCGATAACGTAGATAGAGATAGCTTTTTCGAAATATCTCGATATAATAGGACTAGAAATAACGTGCATAAGTTGACAAGTAAAAGGTTTGAGACATCAGTTGTCAAAACTTTTTTATGCGTAGAATAGTAAATAGCTGGAATTGTTTGCCGGTAGAAGTAATTAGTAGCATGTCTATAAACATGTTTAAAAATCAATTAGATGCATATGTTGATATATTGGGTATAGTTTAAGGTAGTAAAATTAAGGGTTGGATAAGAGAGATTTTGATTCTCTTTTCATTAAAGATCACAATAACCAGACTAGAAGTCATAGTATGAAATTATTTAAGCCAAGATGTAGAACAAATTTAAGAAAACAGTTTTACAGATTAATTAAGTTTTGGAACAGTCTGACAGAAGAAGTGGTGACTTCAGATACAACTGATTCTTTCAAAAGAAGGTTGGGTAGTTTGATGTCTGCAAGGGACATCTGGTGATAGTGTTTAAGCCCATTTTTATTGCATGAATGGTACTAGTTTATTTCATATATATTATGTACATTTAGGCGATAGATCCCACAGCTCAACACAAGTGTTGTGGGATATACAGAGGCAGCATCTTGGGTTAGGGGATACTCTCTGTCCTTACACACACAATTTAGAGATATTCCTCTGCCAAGCAGTGCACCCCCCACCATGACTCCAGATTCCTGGGATCTTGGGAGCATTGCTCCAGTAAATTTGACCATGAGAAAAAGTAAATTTGGGTTTGGGTTTTGTTCATCCGCTAGACGTTATGCAATTTTTTTGCGTATACGTTCTTGTACAAACCAATTTTTTTAAATTACAAATTTAGTTATTTTAAGTTTAGTTGGTAATTCCATATTTAACAATTATTTTTATTTTTTGTTAAGCTTCAATGTTTTGATAATTAAAATTTTATTAAAACGTATATTTTTTTAATATAAAATTATCAGGATTGGACTATGTTCCATTGATCTCGGCCAGGTTTGATAAATTGGCCAGATAATTACTTGTGCGGTTTAAGTAATCCACCATGACTCTAGAATTGAAAAGTTTAGTTAAGTTTAAACTTACTTTTACTTACTTTAACTTACCTACTTTTACTTACTCTTCCTTACTTTTACTAAGTTTAAAGCACTTACTTTTACTTACTTTCATTGTACTATATTTACTTACTTTTACTCACTTTTACCATACTATCTATATTTACTAACTTTTACTTATTTTGTATTTTTTCAGGTAGTCAATAATCAATAATGGATCCTAATATTGATGAAGTTGGAGAGAAAAGTGAGGGTGTTAAAAGGGGTTACTTTTGTGGTCAATGCAAGAACAAATATTCAAAGAAGCAAAACTGGGAGGAACATTTTAATTCCAAAAAAAATATTTGTTACAATACAAGAGGTCCCAGAGTTTGGGCCCACAGCTTAGATATTGCAGTAAAGAAATACCAGGATGAAGTGCAGCAAAGAGATACGGCAAAGCAGTCATTTAGTTTGTTCACAAAATGTGCTAGTGCTAGACCTCAGAAAAATGAACCAACTTCATCAACTGCTAATCTAGAAAATGAAACTTTTTCACTAGATGTTTCACAGACTGAAGAAAGTGCTTCTCCTCCACCTAAGAAACAAAAGGTAAGTGAGGAATCTGCGCATCAGACTAACAAAACTGCTTTAGAGGAATTTGAAAATTCCCAAATCCAGAAGACATTGAATGCAATTTTGCGCCTAACAAAAGAAACTCACCAAGCTGTTGTGGTTAATAAAGAGAAGAGTCAAAATATGCCCAACAAATGCCTACATGCAAGGTCTAACATCGTCCACTGTTGCTGCTGCAATGAATAAATAAACTTAAGGTGAGTTATAAACTGTACATTATTGTATTATTATGTTTAGCTAAAACAATTTGTAATTGGTATGGCATCAATTCAAGAGTTTACTATCATTAACCTATCTAGTGGTGTAAGGGGAAAAAAAGTAAATTCAGAGCTGTGCTCCAGTAAATTTTTTCAAATCTGGAGTCATGCCCCCCACCATAGTACTGGGTCATTCTCTGTCAGATCAACCAAAAAAAATTGAAATTAACACCCTCATCTCTCATATTTTGCTGAAATTTGGTTTATAGGGAGTTTGTGAGCCCTGAATCCATTTCTGAAATTATAAGGTCAATCCAACCAACGGTCAAGAGATATGACCTCGGGCAATTTGAGGTCACTCGCGAGGTCACTAACATTTGGCGAGCCAAACTTGGGTAATAATTGTCATAATTATATAAAAGTATATATATTTAGAATCAGAAAACGACAAGGAATCCAAATATGCAAGTTTTAGAACTCTAGGTTGAAAAATAAAAAAGTTACACTGTAACCAAAATTTGAGGTCACGATTTGACCTCTGGGGTATCAAATGAGAATTTTTTTTTAAATGTAAAAAATGAAGGCATAGGCATTGGCTATTAGAATCAGCAAAAAAAAGTTTGTTTATGTTAGTATTTTTCATGTAACTAACATATAAGTGAACACCATATTCATAAGTTGTGCGTCAATTCTACCTATTTTTTCACACTTAAGCTCATAATTTGACCTATAGAAATTAAAATTACATTTTTTATAGATATAAAAAACAAAGTCAGAGTTCTTGACTAATAGAAACAATCATAAAAAGTTTGTTTATGTTGGTACTTTTCATGTAACTAACTTATAAGTGAACACCATATTTATAAATTGCTTGTCATTTCAAGGAATTTTTATATCTTAGCTATCAATTTGACCTCAAGCTCCAAGAATTTAATAAAAATTGTATTTCACTGCTAATCTACACTGGCAATAATAGTTATAATAGTGAAAGGGAAGACTAAGCTCACATGTAGCCTAAACAAACCTGTTGAAACATGTTGCTACTTGTCTAAGTGCAGAATCAACACAGATAGTTGCAAAATTCCTTGTCTACAGGTTAGTACAGTTCCAGCCAGCACTGTGGGGGCTGGTGGGTATGGTGTTTTAATGAGCCTCAGAGACTATCAAGGCCTAAAATATTAAGTGTGTATAGCTATATATTTTCCAAAAAATATATATTACCTAATTGTAAATCCTATATCTTTACAGATCAAATACAATGGTTCGGCACTTGAAATACTGCCAGGACCCTATTCAAAAACACAAGAAACGCATAACAATCAATCTTAGAAAAGTGACTGATGTACTTGTTGAAAAATGTGCTGGAAGAGTGAAAAAAGACTCATTGTTGTGTGTGAACTGCTGGACACTGATAATGAAAAACCCACTATACTTAGTACCACTGAAAACAACGAGTCTGAGCAGGATTCAAATGAATCATCTACTATCAGTGGCTTGAGTAACATCTCTTCAATTCAAGATCTGGACAATGACAGTGATTGCTTGATAAAGGAAAATCCTTCAACTTCAGTTGAACCAGTTCTAGCATTTCTGGACCAAACACCAGTTAAAAAAAGTAAGTAATAAATTAATATAATAACTTATACTTTACTACAAGGTCTGTTTGATCTCTATATAGCCAATTATATAGCATTTAAGGTACTATAATTAATATTTAATTACTAATATTCAGGTGTGTGAAACCTTTTTTTCTGTTCTTTTCAGAAGGGCTGTCATTAAGCCAGAAAAGCGCAAGGCTCGTGGTAAGCTATCATCTGCTCAGAAACACCTGAAGGAGAGGCTAGAACTCAGTTATGGTGTTCAAATTACCGAGGAGGTAAGTGATACTTCAAAACCTGAAACTAAATCTGAAAAACATCTAGACAAATTAATGAATGAATTGAAACAGTCATTCCTGGAGAGCAAATGTCACCATCACAAACTACAAATATGACACTCTCACCATACACAATTGAAAAAACAGCTAGTTTCTTTCAAACTACAACATACATGGTGAAAAGAAGCCGTTCACTTAAATCAGAACATGGAATCCTTCCGAAGATTCCACTAATGAGCAAAGGAAAAGTGATATCTGAAGAACACAAAGATATAGTTAGAAGATTCTATGAGTCAGAAGAGGTTAGTTGTATGTGTCCTGGCCAAAAGGATTGCGTGAAAGTTATCAGTGCTGAAGGTGCAATGAAGGTGCAAAACGATTGGTCCCGGGAATTTAAGAGAGATGTTTGAACTATATAAAAATGATGAAAAGAATCCCAAAATAGGACTTTCCACATTTGCAAAATTACGGCCATCATATTGTGTGCTTGCCTGGTAGTGGTGGGACTCATTCTGTCTGTGTCTGCACATACCATCAAAATCCAAAATTGCAGCTGGCTGCATTGGGAGAAAGAGGTCTTTCATACAAGGATCTTATGGATTACAGTGTCTGCAGTACAGAAAGAGAGACTTGCATGATGCAACTTTGCAATGATTGCCCAAGAGAAGAGGGTGTCCTGGATTTTCTTGAGTTACTTGACAGTGTGAAATCAGCTCCAAATGAAATATCTTACAAGCAATGGGTGACTGTTGACTGTTGTACAATGGTTGATAAGGTGGAGCCAGTTCATGAATACTTATCATCCCTAAGCATGAAAATATCCCGCATGGTTCGTCATCACTTTGTTGCTCAGCAACAATCACAGTACTTCAAGCAGTTGAAAGAAACACTACCACCTCAGAGCGAGGTAGTTATAGTAGGTGATTTCTCTGAGAATTATTCTTTCATTGTCCAGGATGCTGCCCAAGGGTTTCACTGGACAATTCACAGTGTACAGTTCACCCTTTTGTCATCTATTATAGATCATCTGCAGACCAGGAACTTAGCCATTTTAGTGTCTGTTTCTTATCTGCATCACTAAAACACAACACTATAATGGTTTACTCATTCATATTGAAGCTTATGACATATGTTAAATTCAGATGCCCACAATTGAAGAAGGTGCACTATTTCTCAGATGGATGTGCTGGCCAATATAAGAACAGATACAACTTCACAAATCTCTGTTACCATGAAGAGGATTTTGGTCTGTCTTGTGAATGGCACTTCTTTGCTACATCCCATGGCAAAAATGCATGTGATGGGATTGGAGGAACAGTGAAAAGAGCTACTGCTCGTGCCAGTTTGCAGAGAACTACAGAGAGGCAAATTCTTACACCAGAACACATATTTCAGTTTTGTGAAGAAAACTTGAGCAAGAAGATAAATTTTTTCTTTGTAACTACAGCTGATTTGAAAGATGCAGAAGAACGGTTGGAACATCGATTCAAGGATAGTAGGGCTATTCCTGGAACTCAGAAATATCATAGATTTGTTCCCCTAAACAAGGAAGAACTGATGGTGTATCCCATTTCAAGTGGCATTGGAGAAAAGAAAAGAAGTGGGAAAAGTCATTTTACTAATGAACCTGCAATGCTTGGTAACCTAAAATGTGTCAAACCAGGAGAGTATGTTGGCTGCATTTATGACATGCAAGTTTGGTATGGAATTGTGGAGGAATATTGTGAAGAGTTTGATGATTTCACTGTGAACTTTCTACATCCCTCTGGGTCATCAGGATCAAGTGCATATTATTATCCATCAAACAAGGATTCATGTGCAGTGCCAGGACATCATATATTAACTGTAATGAGTTGTCCTACCCTAAGAGGAGGCAGCAGAATTCAATACATTTTCCACAAAAAGAAATTGATGAGAGCATCGAGCATGCAAAAATTGTATTAGGCTAGCACATGAATCCTCTAAGTAGGTCTTCCCCTTTCACTATTATAACTATTATTGCCAGTGTAGATTAGCAGTGAAATACAATTTTACATTTTTTGCCTTTGTTTTTATATCTATAAAAAAATGTAATTTTAATTTCTATAGGTCAAATTATGAGCTTAAGTGTGAAAAAATAGGTAGAATTGATGCACAACTTATGAATATGGTGTTCACTTATATGTTAGTTACATGAAAAATACTAACAAACAAACCTTTTTTTGCTGATTCTAATAGCCAATGCCTATGCCTTCAATTTTTACATTTAAAAAAAAAATTCTCATTTGATACCCCAGAGGTCAAATCGTGACCTCAAATTTTGGTTACAGTGTAACTTTTTTATTTTTCAACCTAGAGTTTTAAAACTTGCATATTTGGATTCCTTGTCGTTTTCCGATTCTAAATATATATACTTTTATATAATTGTGACCATTATTACCCAAGTTATGGGTCACCAAATGTTAGTGACCTCGCAAGTGACCTCAAATTTCCCGAGGTCATATCTCTTGAACCGTTGGTTGGATTGACCTTATAATTTCAGAAATGGATTCAGGGCCCACAAACTCCCTATAAACCAAATTTCAGCAAAATCTGAGAGATGAGGGTGTTAGGCACTGGTTGATCTGACAGAGAATGACCCTACTGTGAGGTATTGAAAAACTCATGATCTTCACTTGCCCCACAAACACCTTTAAATGGGAGACCCAAAATGGGTGCACACACATTCCTACATTACTGTACAGTCTTTACAGCCACACCTATACTTTTCCTGCTAAGTATATATATTTTAATGTATATCGTTGTAAATTGTGACTTGGTCCGCAATTGATATGGACCATGACTTATTTTTGGTTGGCAAGGTACTGGTATTGATGGATACCATAATGAAATTGACTAGATTCTTTGGATCTGATATATTTGCATGTTGGTTATAAATAGATATAGAGTGTAACATATTTGTGGATAGTAGTCTATTATGACTTGATCCTCTGGATCCAGAGATTCTATCTTTAGTTTTAAATTGATAATTAATTAGTTTTAGATTGATAATTATTTAGTTTCGTAAAAATTGGTCATTGACAATGTACAGGCAGTTTTTACATAGTAGAGCCACCTCGATGGGCTAAAGTGGCCCCTAGTGGGCACACTATAAAAATTTCTTATGTTCTTGTGGTTCGGAACCCATGTAAAATTGTAGGTCCCCTCCACCACGGAGGACATGCACAATACACAATTACGAACACAGTTAGGTAGACCAGCCATGAGTGGATCCTAGGGTCTTTGTTGGTCTGAAACATTATAACCACAAGGAGCTCTATTTGTAAGCTCCACAACAACAGTGTAGTGCAACACAGAAGTGTGATGAACAAATGGATGAATGGACAAGTGCAAGCCAATGTGGGGCTCTTCAAATTCATTTGGCCAGGGACATCATAATTTCTTCATTCTCTTATAGACTAGGTTGACCTTATTTACATATACACTACCAATCAAAAGTTTAAGTACACCTACTAATTTCCAATGTTTTGCTGCTTACCTCATGACAAACTTAAAATATAAACTTAATAGGTACTACAGATGAATTTGCTTACCTGGCTTTCATATTGTATGCTTCAATGCATCTGCACTATACAGTGTGTTGTAACATGGAAGCTTCTTCAAAATGTGTTAATTTACATCTAGCATGCAACCTAAAATTAATGCCATTAGCTCTGCACAAAGGTCCAAAAACAGTTTAAAAGTCTTTACTACTTGGGTAGTGTGTTTCTTCAGGAGTATGTTAATACACGTGTTCAGTTATTAACATGTGCTGCAGGTCTTTACATATAAAATCCTTGCAGAGGAGCTAACTGTGCAGTTTAAGGTATATTTGTGTTTCAAAAAGCAAAATTGGGTGCCAAAGCTCAGTTAACAACAGGAAAAAAAGACAGTAGATTGTAACTGAGAAATGAGGGCCAATCACCGAGACAAATTGCAAAAAAATTAAGTGTTTCTGTGAATGCAGTTGCTTATGCCATTAAATGGTACAAAGAAACTGGTCAAAATAAGGACAGAAAAAGGTCAGGGTGACCAAGAACCACAACAGACTCAGAGAACAACTATATCAGTCACCAGTCTGCGCAACAGATGCCTCACTGCACCTGAAATCAAAGCCTAGCTGAACAACTCGAGAAGTACAACAGTTTCAACATCAAATGTTGAGAGAAGACTAGGAGAGGTAGGATTAAAAGGATGAACTGCAGCAAAGAAACCAATATTGATACTCCAGAACATAAAGAAAAGGCTAGCCTGGGCTAAAAAACACCAAAAATGAACTGTTGAGCAGTGGAAATTTGTCCTTTGGACTGATAAATCAAAGTTTGAAGTTTTTTTATCCAAAAGCAGAGTATTTGTGTGATGCAGAGTGGGTGAAAGAATGACACAGCAATGTGTTGTGCCAACAGTGAAGTATGGTGGAGAAAGTGTGATGATCTGGGGATGTTTTGCAGGGGAGCAAGTTGGAGATCTCTGCAACATCACTGGAATACTGAATCAACATGGCTATCACAGCATTCTACAGCACCATGCCATGCCATCCCATCTGGACTGCGACTAGTTGGCCAACAGTTCATAATGCAGTAAGACAACGATCCTAAACACACTTCCAAGCTGTGTCAAAATTACCTGAAGCAGAAAAAAATGGCAACATCAGCTCACAGTTATGGAATGGCCAGCACAGTCCCCAGATCTGAACCCCATTGAGCTAGTGTGAGATGAACTGGATTGATGAGTGAAAGCCAAGTAGCCATCCAGTGCTCAGAAGCTCTGGAAACTCTTACAAGAGTGCTGGCAGCAGCTCTCACCAGACTATCTTCTTTCTCTTGTTGAGTGCATGCCTCAAATTTGTTCTGCTGTAATTGCTGCTAGAGGAGGCTATTCTGATGAATCTAAAATTTAGACTTTGCTTTAGGTAAATTGTCCTGATTTGTTGTTATTTAAGTTCCCATGTTTGTACTTATGAATTTGTGTCATGATAACTTAGTTAATAAATAAAAAAATTTGAACTTTATGAATATTTCAGGGTGTACTTAAACTTTTGACTGGTAGTGTAGGTCAATGTAATCTTTCACATTCACTAAAATACACAGCACATGAAAATTACACAAGCCTGAAATAGTTATGTAGGTTAAGAGTTCCTTACCAATGCAAAGAATATTAAAAGTAAATCCATTCTGGGTAGATTTCGATACCAATTGGTCTGGAAGAGAATCAAATCCCACATTCCCATTCAGTTTTAGAGTTCGCACCTTTTCATCTCCCTAGAAAAGAAAATTAAATATTAGCTACAATATTTGTAAAATTACAGTACAATCCACTGACCACAGCACATTAGGGATCCACAGGGATGCATACCAGTGATGTACTGATTACAAAATCTAATAAATATACTTTTGGAAAGTAGCTCACAGTTAATGCATGGCTTGAGCCTGATTAATCTCCTAGAAATAGATAGCTGATGCGAGAGAATCCTGACCTAGAATAAGTAGTTTATTTTTTTGTGTTGACAGTGTGACAATCAGAACTAATATATAAGTGATCAGTGGTGGAATGCAGTTGGCATAGCATCCAAAACCCAGTGATTGCATTTGTCCATCATCATACTAGGAAAATTGGGTGTAAAAAAAAAAAAAAAAAATACTAATGAAAACACTACAGGATACCAGAGATTACCATCCCTTTAACCAGACTTTTGATTGTCACCAACCCAGAAACTTGAAAGGGTGATGGATGGCTTGAAGATACTGACACTTGGCCACTGGCTTTCTTTGTAAAACCAATTTAATCAAAACCCTACAGTGTGTATATATATATATGAAATGATGAGTGTGCCCCACATTTTATATAATATATTTATAAACTATTAAAAAATATATCTCTCGCATTAAAAAAATTGTAATATAGTTAGGCCAATGTACATTTTCAATAATTACCTTTAAGGTTTCCATTATATTCCACAAATATTTTTTATCACTTTGATCATCTTCATTTTCTGCATATTCTAAGTTTTTAGGCATTGTTAATAGGAACAATACAATTTGAGTTCATAGGTTTTGCCAAATGTTTACTGTTACGGTAATTACTATTTTGAATCAGTATGATGCAGTTAACAGTAAACCTTTTTTTTTTTTTTTTTAATAATAAACTAGAAAACTGTAAAGATGAGTGAGCTGACCAAGTTTGGACTGCCTTCCTACACACACACACTACACCAAAATCTAAAATCATTATACTTCCACTATATATATATATATATATATATATATTAGGGTGTCACTTAAATGCAAAGTTTGAAATTTTCATGCTGACACCCCGCAAATCTATTCCATTGGTAAAAAAAACATGGTGACTGAAAAATCATTTTATTTGAATAACTATAAAAGGTCGCCCCCGCCTTCCAAAGTTTAATGCTTGCGCGGCGTCTCCATAATCGTTCATTAGATATCTATATATCTATATATGTGTGTGTGTGTATCTGTGTGTGTCTGAATATCTGAGAAATAAAGTGAACAATACTTAACGATTCACCGTTTCTCATTTCAGCTACGTGATTTCTGGTGATGGAAACCCGGAAGTGTATATACCTATTAGGGGCAGCGGTTGATGAGGTGAAAGGATGCAAGCTTCCTTCCTACAGGCAAGCATTCGGTTACTTCCTTTACCTTCACCATGAAAAGAAAATGACAATACGTGACGCATTGAGGAAGTCACTTCGAGCAGTGATGTCCTTCTGGGAGAAAGCTCACATTCCAACCAGACTCGAGACACACTACATCAGCAAACTGGATAAAGTCTTCGAGGAGCGGAAAGGACTCAAAAAACACGCCTCAAGGACGAGCGATTCACACAAGACGAAAGAAAAAGAATTCATTGAACGCCTCGATCGTCTCTTTGACATCACCCACGCTGATTGTGAGAAATTGGTCAAGTACCCAGAGGATTGGGAACTCCTTCAGCAGCAGCGCCAGAAAGGATGTCCAGGTTCAATGGCAGGTTTGGACATGACCCATCAGCGCCAAGTCAAAGATTGTACTCGACGTCGGGAGGAAGAGGAGAAACAAAGAAAGCGATCAGCAGCTGAAATGGAGGCAGTATCCAACGAAGCGGTTTTGGAGTCCTCATCCTCCAGCTCAGATAATAGCGAAGAAAAAGGAGCATGTGGTGGTTCGTTAGCGTCTAAACAAAGAGCAACGAAGAACATCATGACATCGGAATTGGCAGCAGCGCTTGATCGCACGCAACTCTCGTCAAGAAAGGCCACATATCTGCTGTTTGAGGCAGCTTCCAGCTTAGGGCATGATGCTAGCGACTACAACATCAATCGTGGATCCATTCATCGTCAGCGTGAAAAATTCCGTACCCTTAAGGCTCGGCAACTGAAGAGCGAGTTCCAAGGCAATAGTCCATTGACTGTTCACTGGGACGGAAAACTCATGCAAGATCTGACGTCATGAGAATATGTTGACCGCTTACCTATTCTTGTATCTGGCTCCGGGACAGAGCAGCTCCTCGGGGTGCCAAAACTTCTGTCAGGAACCGCGCTGGCACAAACAAATGCCATCATAGATTGCCTGAATAAATGGGGAGTGACTGATCATGTCAAATCTATGTGTTTCGACACAACCGCGACAAACACAGGCCACTGTGGAGGAACTTGTGTTCTTCTGGAAGAAAAAGTTGGACGTGACCTGTTACACTGCGCGTGCAGACACCATGTACGGGAGTTGGTGCTACAGGCGGCATTCGCAGCATCGCTAGATTCAGTATCTACCGGTCCAGAAATTCTGCTTTTCAAACGCTTCCATGATTATTGGACCCGCATTGACCAGCAACAGTTCCAAACTGCAGACACAGATGCGTTCACCAAAGCAGCTATTTTTAAGCATAGAACGGAGCTCATTGAGTTTGCAAAATCACAAACACTTCAAGTTCGTGATGACTATCAGGAATTCCTCAATCTTTCCGTCATCTTTCTTGGAGGAGTTCCATACAAGGGACTAAACTTCCGTGCCCCTGGTGCTATGCACCAGGCGAGATGGATGGCTAAGGGGCTCTATGCCATCAAGATCTGGCTCTTCCGAAGACAGTTTAAACTGACGAACACTGAGGAACGCGGAATTCGAGATATCTGCCTCTTTTCTGTTCTAGTTTACATGAAAGCGTGGGCAACAGCTCATCTGTCCATCGAAGCTCCGCTGAATGATTAGGAATTGATGAGGATGCTCCTTCGATACCCGCACAAGAAGATCTCTGATGGTACCACCAAGAAGCTGTCTGCGCACCTGTAGTACCATTCGAGGTACCCTCACATGCCACCAAAACAACCTTTGGTTCTTGATACTATGTTCCTCAGTGACAGCAAAGGACTGGAGCAACTGATCACAAAGAACACCCGAGGATTCTTCTCAAAACTTCAGTTGCCAGATTGCTTTCTGCTCCACCATCCCAGTTCATGGACGTCAAACTCTGAATACGTGCAAGCTCGGGATGTGGTCTCCAAACTTGCAGTGGTGAACGACAGAGCAGAACGGGCCGTGGGTCTGGTGAAGGAGCTGAATGGAAAGTTGACAGTGAAAGAAGAACAGCTCCAGTTCCTCGTTCAAGTTGTCACTGACCACAGAAAGCAACACCCAGCTTTGAACAAATCAGCATTAGTGAGGACGCGAAAGAACTAATCACTGATCAGCGTATGAGCACCAATTATTCTGCTACTGTATTATGTATTTTATTTCTCAAAGTTTTGCTTTTGTTGCTTCTCCATTTTGTACCATTATTCGCCAAATTGTCTTCTATTTTGATTATATAATAAACTGTTTGTATTCTTTGCGTTTTTAAGTGTCTTACTTTCGTTATTTCACCAAATTGCCTTGTTTTTTATTATCTGGTTCGGCCCAAGCTGTGAACACTGAACAGCTTGTTGATGTCAACAAATGGATCTTGTTTTCAGTGATGAGGGCGACCTTTAAATGATGACCAATCAGGACCAAATTTCTCTTCCGTATGTTTTACACCAAATGGAACAATTTTAGGGGGTGTCATAGGAAAATATCCATCGTTTAATTTTCCCCCTATTACCTAGTGACACCCTATATATATATATATATATATATATATATCTACGGTACACACACACAAACTAAACTCAGAATGGTCCCCTGAGAAACTTATATGTTAAACACAGACCTGCATTAGGGTGGTCCTTAAAATTCAAAGTTGGGAAGTTTCAGCTCCCACCCCCGGAAATCATTCGAATGGTTGAGAACACTCTCTAGTTGTTTTTTTTATTAAATCGGACAATGTTTACCCCTCCCTCATCGACCTTGAACTTTTACCCCCGGAGTTGTTGCCCGGTTAGCGATCCTGGGTCTGTAGGGTTCGCTTCCGAGAGTCCGGAAACTGGCAGCGGTGGCGAGCGACGACTTGCAGGAGGAACTGGAGTTGCTCCTCGTTGTGGGTCAGCGTCCGGTTGTACTCTTGGACGAGGGCAACTCCTCGCTCGGCATGGTCGTTGATTACGGCGAGCCCTCCCACACGTGCCGCCGCTGTCTTGAAGTCTTCCCGCTTCGGCCAGGTCTCCGGGTCGACCTCGAGGAAGCCGTCCTCCAGTCGAAGTTTCTCGGAGAAACCTCGTGTGTTGGACGACGCCAGGTCTTCCAACTGAAGCCCGGCGAGTACTCGGTTTGGCAGCGTGGGCCGCTTCGCTGGGGACTCCTCACCGACCCGGTCGTGGAGAGAGGCGATGATCTTCCTCTTCTGATCGACGGCGATCCCCGGATCGAACAGCGCCAGCCCCACCAGCTCCTCCGACAGGTACCAGAGGTGGTTCTGGAACTTGGTCAGCGCCACCTTGGCCACCGCAGGGTTGATGTCAGAGTAGGCCAGCAGGTCCTTGAGGAGGGCGAAGTCATTTCGGGGGGCAGTTGCGGCGATCGGAGCCTCCGTCCACGCCTTGGCGTAGACCCGACAGACGAAGATGCAGATGCTCCGGAGGCCACTCTCCTCCCTCGCCGTGAGTTTGAACTGCTGTCCGAACATCCAGACCTTCAAGGAGTAGATTGCCTTCGCCATCCAGCGAGCGTGGTGAATCGGCCCGGGAGCTCGGAAACGCACTCCTCGCGGGGGGACGTGACCGACAAAGAGGAGGGTGAGCTCGAGCAGCTCACGGTAATCGTCGCGCAGGTCCTTGCGCTCGACTATCGCCTTCTCAAACCACTCCGTGTCGACAGTGGTGAGCAGAGGAGCGACATCGGGGTGCGCAGCGCCGGACTCGTACTGGCTTCTGTCCAGGAAATCCCAGCGCTCCTGAAAACGCTTGAAGAGGGTCACATCAGGACTGGTCGTGGGGCCCATCACAGCCGTGAACGCCGCACCGAGGAGGAGCTCCAGCACATGATGGCGGCACGCGAAGTAGAGCAAGTCTTTCGCAAGGTGTTGCTCGATGAGGACGCACGCTCCGTTGTTCCGGCCGGTGTTCGAGGCGGTGGTATTGAATGACAAGCCACTCACTTGCTCAGTGAGCTCCCACTCCTCCAACGCGTTGAGGACGGCCTTGGCCATCTCAGAGCCCGTTCCACTCGGCAGCTTCGGGACGCCCAGGAGCTGCACCGCGCCGTTACCCGAGACCAAGATGGGAAGCCGATCGACTTGCTCCTTGCTCATCAAGTCCTGCATGAGCTTGCCGTCCCAGTGAACGACAAGATTGCCGGCCCTCAGCTCTTCCTTGAGCGCCACATTGAGCCTGGAGCAGTGCCTGCGCCGGTGTCGGCGGATGGAGCTGCGGTTGATATTGAGCTCTGTGACGTCGTGCCCAAGCGACCGGGCAACCTCTGTCAGGACGTAGACAGCTCCTCGGTCGGTCACCTTCGTGCGATTCAGCGACGACGCCACAGCCGCCGAAACGATGTTCGTCGTGCCCCGCCTGGAGCGCTTCGGAGCCTGAGGGCTCCCTTCTTCTCCATGGTCGTCGCTCTCCACTGCGCTTGCGGCACCACTGGAAGAGTACGAAGACCACTCGAGCTCCACTCGGGCCGTAGATGTCGTCGCTTCTTCCTCGGCTCGCTGCCTCCGTTGGTCTTCTTCCCCTTGGCGTTGAGATGCGCGGGCATCGACAGCGGCTAGCGTCGAGTCGACGGACCCCAGCTTGCCGCGCCGACGGGGTTTGCGCTGAGCGAGGAGGAACGCCTTGTCCTCCTCGTTCTTGAGCAGCTCCATGGCGTTAGCGGCAGCGACGTCGAACAGGTTCATCATCCGCTCGCTGAACTCGTCCTCCCGCTTCGCTTGAGCGCCAGCTCGCCCCTTGTTCCTCTTCACATCGTTGAACTCCTTGTGGAGCTTCTCAATCTTGGTGACGATGTGGTCCTTCCGGCGGAGGGGGATTCGCGCCTTGGACCACACCTCGGTGACGAGATCGACGACCTGGTTGACGGCCTCTCGAAGTGACTTCTTCTGGACGTCGATCCTGTAGACCGTCAGGGCCAAGACCTCTTTTTGCGAAGGAAGTTGCGACCCGGCGATCGATTCCTGCGGGGCAATCAGGTAGCGCAGCTTCGCTGCCATGATCCAGGTTATCTACTTAAAGGTTGAAGGAGTTATTCACTATTCAGTTTAAATTATAATCATTAGAATTTACAGTTTTACACACATTAGTTATCCAACCACTGACGGGTAGCTTGACTTATGGTTAAAGGAGTTATTCAGTTTAAATTATAATCATTAGAATTTACAGTTTTACACACATTAGTTATCCAACCACTGACGGGTAGCTTGACTTATGGTTAAAGGAGTTATTCAGTTTAAATTATAATCATTAGAATTTACAGTTTTACACACATTAGTTATCCAACCACTGAAAATCTGGAAAGAATGAAAAAAAAAACATTACAAATTATGTAACATTTACTTGAAAGTCAAAAAATTAGCTTAATGGTAATGCTCAATGAGGGAGGGGTAAACGTTGTCCGATTAAAAACATAAATCACCTAGAGAGTTTTCTCGACCATTCGAACGATTTCCGCGGGTGGGAGCTGAAAAATGTTCAACTTGAAATTTCACCCCCTATCAAGGACCACCCTACCGTGCATGGAACAAGGAACTCTTCTGGGAAAATTAAATCCACTATAGTCCGAAGTACTGGTAAATGACAAATACCATCATGAAAAAGAAAAACTATGGTATTTGTCATTTACCATTACTTATTCGGACTATAGTGGATTTAATTTTCCAAGAAGAGTACCTTGTTCCATGCACGGTCTGTGTTTAACATACACATATATATATATATATATATATATATATCAGCGGCGGCTCATGGTAATTTTACTTACGCATGCAGTCACATGCATTACAGTGTAGTACATATTAGATAAGCTGTATTTTGTCTTTTATGGTATTCTTATGAGTTATGTAGTAACCAAGGATAGAACCAATATTATATTAATAATATTAATAATAATTTTAACTTTATTTTTTTAACTTAAATAATAATTTTAAATTCAATTCATTGAGTATATTATTTACGCATGCAGTGCATGCCTTGCATTCATTAAGAAGCCGCCCTGATATATATATATATTATATATATATATATATATATATATATATATATAAGGTTTTGAAATTCATATTCTCCATCTTGACCACTATGGAAAAACTATATATACCCACAATATGGTATCGTATGTGGTACCTTTATTTCTTAAATACAAATTATTAATTTATTGAATTAAATAACTTCAAAATTGCCTCAGGATTGGTGACAGCCTATTGGGACTGAAATTAATTGCCATACATAGAACCCCATACATAGGCATTGGGCCTGCATGACAAGAAAACAATTTATTAGTTCATATTCAAAATTTTCCATTGCTGACTCATGAAAATTACTTCAAGAGAAGAGTCAATAAATTTTGAAAAATCAGTGGATTCCTAAGAATGACTTATATTTTGCAGCATTCTGAGCTGCTTATGTTAAGCCCTGCTTTTAAGCGAGGAAGATGTACTTAATCTTCCTATAAGTTCTGACTGAATACCTCGTAATATAAAACTAATAACTCAAAAGGATAGGCCTATTCCTTCAGGTATTTAGGTGTAGTGAATGCCTATATTAATTAAACCGAATAACTCATTGTGTAACTCCATCGTACCACGGTCCTACATCAAAATGGAAGAGGGGCCCAACGAAATAATAAGGTAAGGTAATTTCTTTTCTTTACCATTAGGCATTGCTAAAAATACTGAAAGCAAATAAATTTAATAAGGTCCTTTAAAGAACTACACAAATGTAAAGAGGTCTTTTGAAGAACTACATACAGTATATATAACTAACAACAAAATGTAGGGCTTTTGTCATTAACTCTCCACTGAAATCTGCTGGAAATTTCCAATGGATGAGGGTAACAGGCAATCAACCCATAGCCCTATATAATTTTTCATTTGGTGGTCCGTATATATGGGGAACCAATCCCTCTAAAATTTACATTAATACAAACGTTACCTTTACACTAACTGTAAACAGAGCCTTGTTTACTTAACAGGCTTAATTCAATTTAGGTCCTACAAAAATAGGCCACTCAACCTAAGCCTATTTAGTAGGCCCACTTTACTTAATACGCCCAATATACCATACTAGTACACTGAAGGCCTACTTCAAGCACTACAATTTGTTTTTAAATATACAAGAAGCCTGCCTCACAAAATAGCCCCTACTATTTACACTCAAGTCCTATCCTAACTAAATACACTTTGTAAATTTTTAATTCAACCTGTGGTGTAGGTTATAAAATTTATTTCAGCAATTTTACTCATAAGACTCAACATCACAAAATTAAACTCAGAACTTTGACATCATACAGACTGAAAGCAATTGCACAAATTCAAACGTACACCCAACTAACACATTCCAAGTCCTATTTCGCACACACAGGCGCAACCTAAGTCCTATTTCGCACACACAGGCGCAACCTAAGTCCTATTTCGCACACACAGGCGCAACCTAAGTCCTATTTCGCACACACAGGCGCAACCTAAGTCCTATTTCGCACACACAGGCGCAACCTAAGTCCTATTTCGCACACACAGGCGCAACCTAAGTCCTATTTCGCACACACAGGCGCAACCTAAGTCCTATTTCGCACACACAGGCGCAACCTAAGTCCTATTTCGCACACACAGGCGCAACCTAAGTCCTATTTCGCACACACAGGCGCAACCTAAGTCCTATTTCGCACACACAGGCGCAACCTAAGTCCTATTTCGCACACACAGGCGCAACCTAAGTCCTATTTCGCACACACAGGCGCAACCTAAGTCCTATTTCGCACACACAGGCGCAACCTAAGTCCTATTTCGCACACACAGGCGCAACCTAAGTCCTATTTCGCACACACAGGCGCAACCTAAGTCCTATTTCGCACACACAGGCGCAACCTAAGTCCTATTTCGCACACACAGGCGCAACCTAAGTCCTATTTCGCACACACAGGCGCAACCTAAGTCCTATTTCGCACACACAGGCGCAACCTAAGTCCTATTTCGCACACACAGGCGCAACCTAAGTCCTATTTCGCACACACAGGCGCAACCTAAGTCCTATTTCGCACACACAGGCGCACACCTAAGTCCTATTTCGCACACACAGGCGCAACCTAAGTCCTATTTCGCACACACAGGCGCAACCTAAGTCCTATTTCGCACACACAGGCGCAACCTAAGTCCTATTTCGCACACACAGGCGCAACCTAAGTCCTATTTCGCACACACAGGCGCAACCTAAGTCCTATTTCGCACACACAGGCGCAACCTAAGTCCTATTTCACACACACAGGCGCAACCTAAGTCCTATTTCGCACACACAGGCGCAACCTAAGTCCTATTTCGCACACACAGGCGCAACCTAAGTCCTATTTCGCACACACAGGCGCAACCTAAGTCCTATTTCGCACACACAGGCGCAACCTAAGTCCTATTTCGCACACACAGGCGCAACCTAAGTCCTATTTCGCACACACAGGCGCAACCTAAGTCCTATTCGCACACACAGGCGCAACCTAAGTCCTATTTCGCACACACAGGCGCAACCTAAGTCCTATTTCGCACACACAGGCGCAACCTAAGTCCTATTTCGCACACACAGGCGCAACCTAAGTCCTATTTCGCACACACAGGCGCAACCTAAGTCCTATTTCGCACACACAGGCGCAACCTAAGTCCTATTTCGCACACACAGGCGCAACCTAAGTCCTATTTCGCACACACAGGCGCAACCTAAGTCCTATTTCGCACACACAGGCGCAACCTAAGTCCTATTTCGCACACACAGGCGCAACCTAAGTCCTATTTCGCACACACAGGCGCAACCTAAGTCCTATTTCGCACACACAGGCGCAACCTAAGTCCTATTTCGCACACACAGGCGCAACCTAAGTCCTATTTCGCACACACAGGCGCACGCACCTAAGTCCTATTTCGCACACACAGGCGCAACCTAAGTCCTATTTCGCACACACAGGCGCAACCTAAGTCCTATTTCGCACACACAGGCGCAACCTGTCCTATTTCGCACACACAGGCGCAACCTAAGTCCTATTTCGCACACACAGGCGCAACCTAAGTCCTATTTCGCACACACAGGCGCAACCTAAGTCCTATTTCGCACACACAGGCGCAACCTAAGTCCTATTTCGCACACACAGGCGCAACCTAAGTCCTATTTCGCACACACAGGCGCAACCTAAGTCCTATTTCGCACACACAGGCGCAACCTAAGTCCTATTTCGCACACACAGGCGCAACCTAAGTCCTATTTCGCACACACAGGCGCAACCTAAGTCCTATTTCGCACACACAGGCGCAACCTGTCCTATTTCGCACACACAGGCGCAACCTAAGTCCTATTTCGCACACACAGGCGCAACCTAAGTCCTATTTCGCACACACAGGCGCAACCTAAGTCCTATTTCGCACACACAGTCGCAACCTAAGTCCTATTTCGCACACACAGGCGCAACCTAAGTCCTATTTCGCACACACAGGCGCAACCTAAGTCCTATTTCGCACACACAGGCGCAACCTAAGTCCTATTTCGCACACACAGGCGCAACCTAAGTCCTATTTCGCACACACAGGCGCAACCTAAGTCCTATTTCGCACACACAGGCGCAACCTAAGTCCTATTTCGCACACACAGGCGCAACCTAAGTCCTATTTCGCACACACAGGCGCAACCTAAGTCCTATTTCGCACACACAGGCGCAACCTAAGTCCTATTTCGCACACACAGGCGCAACCTAAGTCCTATTTCGCACACACAGGCGCAACCTAAGTCCTATTTCGCACACACAGGCGCAACCTAAGTCCTATTTCGCACACACAGGCGCAACCTAAGTCCTATTTCGCACACACAGGCGCAACCTAAGTCCTATTTCGCACACACAGGCGCAACCTAAGTCCTATTTCGCACACACAGGCGCAACCTAAGTCCTATTTCGCACACACAGGCGCAACCTAAGTCCTATTTCGCACACACAGGCGCAACCTAAGTCCTATTTCGCACACACAGGCGCAACCTAAGTCCTATTTCGCGCACACAGGCGCAACCTAAGTCCTATTTCGCACACACAGGCGCAACCTAAGTCCTATTTCGCACACACAGGCGCAACCTAAGTCCTATTTCGCACACACAGGCGCAACCTAAGTCCTATTTCACACACACAGGCGCAACCTAAGTCCTATTTCACACACACAGGCGCAACCTAAGTCCTATTTCACACACACAGGCGCAACCTAAGTCCTATTTCACACACACAGGCGCAACCTAAGTCCTATTTCACACACACAGGCGCAACCTAAGTCCTATTTCACACACACAGGCGCAACCTAAGTCCTATTTCACATACATGCCCAACCTATTCTAAGTCGTATTTCACATATAGGCATAAAACAGACAAGGCTTGATATAATGGTCTCTAATGAAACATTTGAGGATCTTTGCTCAGCCAAATTGGTTTAACCTAACAAAACTCAAAACCCAACAACAAAATATACATTTACATACATACATACAACTCCAAGCATCCAATTCTTTTTAGAAAATAATCGCAACAGATTTCATCAACAGACACATGCATTCCTTGCAAACAGATTGGATTCCTTTAAAGGGTCATTCTCTGTCAGATCAACCAGTGCCTAACACCCTCATCTCTCAGATTTTGCTGAAATTTGGTTTATAGGGAGTTTGTGGGCCCTGAATCCATTTCTGAAATTATAAGGTCAATCCGACCAACGGTTCAAGAGATATGACCTCGGGAAATTTGAGGTCACTTGCGAGGTCACTAACATTTGGCGACCCATAACTTGGGTAATAATGGTCACAATTATATAAAGTATATATATTTAGAATCAGAAAACGACAAGGAATCCAAATATGCAAGTTTTAGAACTCTAGGTTGAAAAATAAAAAAGTTACACTGTAACCAAAATTTGAGGTCACGATTGACCTCTGGGGTATCAAATGAGAAATTTTTTTTTAAAATGTAGAAAATGAAGGCATAGGCATTGGCTATTAGAATCAGCAAAAAAGTTTGTTTATGTTAGTATTTTTCATGTAACTAACATATAAGTGAACACCATATTCATAAGTTGTGCATCAATTCTACCTATTTTTTCACACTTAAGCTCATAATTTGACCTATAGAAATTAAAATTACATTTTTTTATAGATATAAAAACAAAGGCAAAAAATGTAAAATTGTATTTCACTGCTATCTACACCGGCAATAATAGTTATAATAGTGAAAGGGGAAGACCTACTTAGAGGATTCATGTGCTAGCCTAATACAATTTTTGCATGCTCGATGCTCTCATCAATTTCTTTTTGTGGAAAAATGTATTGAATTCTGCTGCCTCCTCTTAGGGTAGGACAACTCATTACAGTTAATATATGATGTCCTGGCACTGCACATGAATCCTTGTTTGATGGATAATAATATGCACTTGATCCTGATGACCCAGAGGGATGTAGAAAGTTCACAGTGAAATCATCAAACTCTTCACAATATTCCTCCACAATTCCATACCAAACTTGCATGTCATAAATGCAGCCAACATACTCTCCTGGTTTGACACATTTTAGGTTACCAAGCATTGCAGGTTCATTAGTAAAATGACTTTTCCTTATTCTTTTCTTTTCTCCAATGCCACTTGAAATGGGATACACCATCAGTTCTTCCTTGTTTAGGGGAACAAATCTATGATATTTCTGAGTTCCAGGAATAGCCCTACTATCCTTGAATCGATGTTCCAACCGTTCTTCTGCATCTTTCAAATCAGCTGTAGTTACAAAGAAAAAATTTATCTTCTTGCTCAAGTTTTCTTCACAAAACTGAAACATGTGTTCTGGTGTAAGAATTTGCCTCTCTGTAGTTCTCTGCAAACTGGCACGAGCAGTAGCTCTTTTCACTGTTCCTCCAATCCCATCACATGCATTTTTGCCATGGGATGTAGCAAAGAAGTGCCATTCACAAGACAGACCAAAATCCTCTTCATGGTAACAGAGATTTGTGAAGTTGTATCTGTTCTTATATTGGCCAGCACATCCATCTGAGAAATAGTGCACCTTCTTCAATTGTGGGCATCTGAATTTAACATATGTCATAAGCTTCAATATGAATGAGTAAACCATTATAGTGTTGTGTTTTAGTGATGCAGATAAGAAACAGACACTAAAATGGCTAAGTTCCTGGTCTGCAGATGATCTATAATAGATGACAAAAGGGTGAACTGTACACTGTGAATTGTCCCAGTGAAACCCTTGGGCAGCATCCTGGACAATGAAAGAATAATTCTCAGAGAAATCACCTACTATAACTACCTCGCTCTGAGGTGGTAGTGTTTCTTTCAACTGCTTGAAGTACTGTGATTGTTGCTGAGCAACAAAGTGATGATGAACCATGCGGATATTTTCATGCTTAGGGATGATAAGTATTCATGAAGTGGCTCCACCTTATCAACCATTGTACAACGGTCAACAGTCACCCATTGCTTGTAAGATATTTCATTTGGAGCTGATTTCACACTGTCAAGTAACTCAAGAAAATCCAGGACACCCTCTTCTCTTGGGCAATCATTGCAAAGTTGCATCATGCAAGTCTCTCTTTCTATACTGCAGACACTGTAATCCATAAGATCCTTGTATGAAAGACCTCTTTCTCCCAATGCAGCCAGCTGCAATTTTGGATTTTGATGGTATGTGCAGACACAGACAGAATGAGTCCCACCACTACCGGCAAGCACACAATATGATGGCCGTAATTTTGCAAATGTGGAAAATCCTATTTTGGGATTCTTTTCATCATTTTTATATAGTTCAAACATCTCTCTTAAATTCCCGAGGACCAATCGTTTTTGCACCTTCATTGCACCTTCAGCACTGATAACTTTCACGCAATCCTTTTGGCCAGGACACATACGACTAACCTCTTCTGACTCATAGAATCTTCTAACTATATCTTTGTGTTCTTCAGATATCACTTTTCCTTTGCTCATTAGTGGAATCTTCGGAAGGATTCCATGTTCTGATTTAAGTGAACGGCTTCTTTTCACCATGTATGTTGTAGTTTGAAAGAAACTAGCTGTTTTTTCAATTGTGTATGGTGAGTGTGTCAATATTTGTAGTTTGTGATGGTGACATTTGCTCTCCAGGAATGACTGTTTCAATTCATTCATTAATTTGTCTAGATGTTTTTCAGATTTAGTTTCAGGTTTTGAAGTATCACTTACCTCCTCGGTAATTTGAACACCATAACTGAGTTCTAGCCTCTCCTTCAGGTGTTTCTGAGCAGATGATAGCTTACCACGAGCCTTGCGCTTTTTCTGGCTTAATGACAGCCCTTCTGAAAAGAACAGAAAAAAAGGTTTCTCACACCTGAATATTAGTAATTAAATATTAATTATAGTACCTTAAATGCTATATAATTGGCTATATAGTAGATCAAACAGACCTTGTAGTAAAGTATAAGTTATTATATTAATTTATTACTTACTTTTTTTAACTGGTGTTTGGTCCAGAAATGCTAGAACTGGTTCAACTGAAGTTGAAGGATTTTCCTTTATCAAGCAATCACTGTCATTGTCCAGATCTTGAATTGAAGAGATGTTACTCAAGCCACTGATAGTAGATGATTCATTTGAATCCTGCTCAGACTCGTTGTTTTCAGTGGTACTAAGTATAGTGGGGTTTTTCATCATCAGTGTCCAGCAGTTCACACACAACAATGAGTCTTTTTTCACTCTTCCAGCACATTTTTCAACAAGTACATCAGTCACTTTTCTAAGATTGATTGTTATGCATTTCTTGTGTTTTTGAATAGGGTCCTGGCAGTATTTCAAGTGCCGAACCATTGTATTTTGATCTGTAAAGATATAGGATTTACAATTAGGTAATATATATTTTTTAGAAAATATATAGCTATACACACTTAATATTTTAGGCCTTGATAGTCTCTGAGGCTCATTAAAACACCATACCCACCAGCCACCCACAGTGCTGGCTGGAACTGTACTAACCTGTAGACAAGGAATTTTGCAACTATGTGTTGATTCTGCACTTAGACAAGTAGCAACATGTTTCAACAGGTTTGTTTAGGCTACATGTGAGCTTAGTCTTCCCCTTTCATTATTATAACTATTATTGCCAGTGTAGATTAGCAGTGAAATACAATTTTTATTAAATTCTTGGAGCTTGAGGTCAAATTGGTAGCTAAGATATAAAAATTCCTTGAAATGACAAGCAATTTATAAATATGGTGTTCTTATAAGTTAGTTACATGAAAAGTACCAACATAAACAAACTTTTTATGATTGTTTCTATTAGTCAAGAACTCTGACTGTTTTTTATATCTATAAAAAATGTAATTTTAATTTCTATAGGTCAAATTATGAGAAGTGTGAAAAAAGGTAGAATTGACGCACAACTTATGAATATGTTCACTTATACAGTGCCCACGAAAAGTATCCGATCACCCTTGAAATTTGTATTTTTTACATAAAAAACAATGTTTAAATGTATACTAACCTTATATTAGTATTTTGTCATCTGTCCTTTGGTTTGGATGACTTGTTCTAGACGTTTTGGCATGGATTTAATCAAGTTTTGACAAACTTCCACTGATATTTCCTTGCACCATACCTTTTTGATGGCCTCTTGTAATTTTTCGACTGAGCCAGTGTCGTGGCATTCAACCTTATTTTTTATTATTAGCCACAGATTTTCTATCGGATTGAGATCTGGACTATTACCAGGCCAATCCAAAATATCAAATTTATTGTCAGTAATCCATTTTGTCACTATTTTGGCCCTGTGACATGGTGCACCATCATGCATGTATGTTTTTGTCCTTTGGATTGCCATTGCCATTGGAAGTTTATCCTGTAGCATTGCTAAATACCGTGCACCATTCATAGTTGTGTTCTTCGGAAGAAAATATAAGTTTCCACGCCCATAGTAACCGAAACAACCCCAAACCATCACACTTGGAGGGTGTTTCATTGTCTTTAGGGTGTATTTAGGGTCCATCCTATTTGAGCCAATAGGCCGGCGAACCTTTTTTGGACAACTTCTGAATGTCAAAAATGTCGACTCATCGCTAAATAAAACCTTCTTCCAGTCATCAACAGTCCAATGAATGTATTTTTTACAAAATGCGACACGTTTTTTACGCATTTTTTCATTAATGAACGGTTTCTTAGCAGCATGGCGAGATGGTAATCCGAGTTCTTTTTGGAGCCGCTCCTGGATAGTTCGTTCAGAAACACCAGATAACAAATTATTCATATTAAATTTTATTTCTTTTGCAGTTATTGTTGGGTTTTTCAATACTAAACGTTTCATAAGTTTGTCTGTTCGCGAATTTGTTTTTCTCGGTCTGCCAGATCGTTTTTTAGGGACTGGCGTGGTTAGGCCACCATTGTTCTTAGCCCGTGAAACCCATAAATTAACGGTACTTTGGGATATGTTTAGTTCCTTAGCTATCTGTCTCTGTGATTTCCCACAT
This sequence comes from Bathynomus jamesi, assembly GCA_023014485.1. Taxonomy (NCBI): domain Eukaryota; kingdom Metazoa; phylum Arthropoda; class Malacostraca; order Isopoda; family Cirolanidae; genus Bathynomus; species Bathynomus jamesi. Next base: position 86,566 of record JAJOZX010006681.1, read on the forward strand.
GCATGCAAAGCAACAATAGCACCTCGACAATCACTCTTAAGTTGTTTTTTAGCACACATTATATATAAATTTTGTTTACACCACTTTCTGTAAAAAAAAAAAAAAAAAAAATCAAGAAATTTACACAAACAGTGAAATCTGACAAATTTGAGACACAGCCACCCGCAACGAAGGCTACCAGAACACTAATTTGAGAATGCGATGGATAGCTCTCATATCAGCGAGCAACCTCAAAGTTACCAGATGTCGCTAGAACAAATAGAAAGTGAATTACGTGTCTCTGAATATCAAGGGAAAATATTGTATTTTCTTGAGTGATCGGATACTTTTCGCGGGCACTGTATGTTAGTTACATGAAAAATACTAACAAACAAACTTTTTTTTTGTTGATTCTAATAGCCAATGCCTATGCCTTCATTTTTTACATTTAAAAAAAAAATTCTCATTTGATACCCCAGAGGTCAAATCGTGACCTCAAATTTTGGTTACAGTGTAACTTTTTTATTTTTCAACCTAGAGTTCTAAAACTTGCATATTTGGATTCCTTGTCGTTTTCTGATTCTAAATATATATACTTTTATATAATTATGACAATTATTACCCAAGTTATGGCTCGCCAAATGTTAGTAACCTCGCGAGTGACCTCAAATTGCCCGAGGTCATATCTCTTGAACCGTTGGTCGGATTGACCTTATAATTTCAGAAATGGATTCAGGGCTCACAAACTCCCTATAAACCAAATTTCAGCAAAATATGAGATATGAGGGTGTTAATTTCAATTTTTTTTGGTTGATCTGACAGAGAATGACCCTAAAACCCTCTACCTGTAAGGGACAACATTTACTCAATCATAACTATGGGTATTGACTTCACTGGAGTGGTGAATCCAAGTTTTGAAGACTAATTGGATTCAGAGGAATGTAAAAAAAATAAAAATATTATATATATATATATATATATATATACTAGGGATGTACCAATATGTTGGTATCAGTATTTGTGATATTGGTAGATTTTTTAAAATATCAGCCAATATTTCAAAACTACAATTTTTCCAAAATTATGAATAAAAGATTTAGAGGATGAAATTTCCAATATTTTATTGTTTTACCACTTCACATAACTCATTACTTTTTTTTATAAGGGTTAAGTTCTCATGTAAAAATAGCAGCTGCTCTGTTTGTTCAGGAGAGAGCCAATTTCTAGCAGCACTGGCAATATTTCCTCCAATACAGATTGCAACTACTGTTGATGGTGCTCCCAAATCTGAGCTAAGTTCCCCAAAAAACACATTTACTAAGCCCAACATAGTTTTGTTTGTTATACAATTGGACTGTGGGCCTGACATCTAATGCAGTGTCGCCATCTTTAATGAACAGGCTTGTCGCCATCTTTAATGAACAGGCTTGTCGCCATCTTTAATGAACAGGCTTGTCGCCATCTTTAATGAACAGGCTTGTCGCCATCTTTAATGAACAGGCTTGTCGCCATCTTTAATGAACAGGCTTGTCGCCATCTTTAATGAACAGGCTTGTCGCCATCTTTAATGAACAGGCTTGTCGCCATCTTTAATGAACAGGCTTGTCGCCATCTTTAATGAACAGGCTTGTCGCCATCTTTAATGAACAGGCTTGTCGCCATCTTTAATGAACAGGCTTGTCGCCATCTTTAATGAACAGGCTTGTCGCCATCTTTAATGAACAGGCTTGTCGCCATCTTTAATGAACAGGCTTGTCGCCATCTTTAATGAACAGGCTTGTCGCCATCTTTAATGAACAGGCTTGTCGCCATCTTTAATGAACAGGCTTGTCGCCATCTTTAATGAACAGGCTTGTCGCCATCTTTAATGAACAGGCTTGTCGCCATCTTTAATGAACAGGCTTGTCGCCATCTTTAATGAACAGGCTTATTGCAGTGTTGCCATCTTTAATGAACAGGCTTATTGCTTTGTTGCCATCTTTAATGAACAGGCTTATTGCTTTGTTGCCATCTTTAATGAACAGGCTTATTGCTTTGTTGCCATCTTTAATGAACAGGCTTATTGCTTTGTTGCCATCTTTAATGAACAGGCTTATTGCTTTGTTGCCATCTTTAATGAACAGGCTTATTGCTTTGTTGCCATCTTTAATGAACAGGCTTATTGCTTTGTTGCCATCTTTAATGAACAGGCTTATTGCTTTGTTGCCATCTTTAATGAACAGGCTTATTGCTTTGTTGCCATCTTTAATGAACAGGCTTATTGCTTTGTTGCCATCTTTAATGAACAGGCTTATTGCTTTGTTGCCATCTTTAATGAACAGGCTTATTGCTTTGTTGCCATCTTTAATGAACAGGCTTATTGCTTTGTTGCCATCTTTAATGAACAGGCTTATTGCTTTGTTGCCATCTTTAATGAACAGGCTTATTGCTTTGTTGCCATCTTTAATGAACAGGCTTATTGCTTTGTTGCCATCTTTAATGAACAGGCTTATTGCTTTGTTGCCATCTTTAATGAACAGGCTTATTGCTTTGTTGCCATCTTTAATGAACAGGCTTATTGCTTTGTTGCCATCTTTAATGAACAGGCTTATTGCTTTGTTGCCATCTTTAATGAACAGGCTTATTGCTTTGTTGCCATCTTTAATGAACAGGCTTATTGCTTTGTTGCCATCTTTAATGAACAGGCTTATTGCTTTGTTGCCATCTTTAATGAACAGGCTTATTGCTTTGTTGCCATCTTTAATGAACAGGCTTATTGCTTTGTTGCCATCTTTAATGAACAGGCTTATTGCTTTGTTGCCATCTTTAATGAACAGGCTTATTGCTTTGTTGCCATCTTTAATGAACAGGCTTATTGCTTTGTTGCCATCTTTAATGAACAGGCTTATTGCTTTGTTGCCATCTTTAATGAACAGGCTTATTGCTTTGTTGCCATCTTTAATGAACAGGCTTATTGCTTTGTTGCCATCTTTAATGAACAGGCTTATTGCTTTGTTGCCATCTTTAATGAACAGGATTATTGCTTTGTTGCCATCTTTAATGAACAGGCTTATTGCTTTGTTGCCATCTTTAATGAACAGGCTTATTGCTTTGTTGCCATCTTTAATGAACAGGCTTATTGCTTTGTTGCCATCTTTAATGAACAGGATTATTGCTTTGTTGCCATCTTTAATGAACAGGATTATTGCTTTGTTGCCAAATTTTCAACACAGAAAATAAATTATGAATATGTTACAAAAATATGACAAACTAATAAATCCTACCTGGATATCAGTATCAATTATCGGAAAATACTATTTTTAATTATTGGTACAGGTATCGATTATCAGCTAAAAAGCGATATTGGTACATCCCAAATATATACAATACTCTTTACATGTGCCACAAACACAACAACCTGTCTGGACATAACCAAGGATCAGAAAGTAAAGGCTTTTATTGCTGCACTACGAATTTTTTATCGTCTACACAAATTTCTATTCCAGTTCTGGAATAGAAATTTGTGTAGACAATAACAAATTTGTAATTCTGTGTATCTATAATATGCCTTTTCAGGGAGTTGATAATGAAGATGATTACTTCATTAAATTGGGGCAAGTCAGTAGTATTATTGATGAGTTGGATACGACATGTGTAGCTATTATTGGTGACTTTAATGCTGATGTGCTTAATGATAATTCTTTGTTTAGCAACCACTTAAAAGCCTTCTGTGAAGATAATAACTTGACCCTTTCATCCATGTATAGTCTTCCTGGTGATAGCTTTACTTATCTTAGTGATAGTTGGCACACCACCTCATGGTTGGATCATTGTATTTGTATGTTCATTATACACAGTGATTCACAGGCCTACTTAGTCAGTGCTCCAGACAACTATTTCTTAATCTTCTATGGACCTCTTGTATAATGTTATAATGTTATAATGTAATGTTATAATGTTTCAGACCAACAAAGACCCTAGGATCCACTCATGGCTGGTCTACCTAACTGTGTTCGTAATCGTGTATTGTGTATGTCCTCCGTGGTGGCGGAGGGGACCTACAATTTTACGTGGGTTCCGAACCACAATGTTTGTACCTGTTGAGTCTGAAATAAAGGGTTTGTTTAACACTGCTTCTAATAGCATTTAAATAGACAAAAATCTTTTTTGAATGAGTGAAGTACCCCACATACAAAAGTAATAGATAAAAATTAAAGTATTAGAAGGAATCAAAAGTAATAGTAATAGTAATAATAACAGAACTCCAGTAATTGACCCCATGTAGCGAGACTATTTTGGATGAAATAACTGTTTACGAGGGTGAGATTGTGCATTATATCAATAGGCTAAAAGTTAGCAAGGCTCCAGGCCCTGATGCTTTTTGTCCCAGACATTTGAAAGATTTGAAAGACGTTATCATAGGCCCCTTAATGAAGATTTTTAATCAGTCACTCAAAATGGGGATTATTCCTGAAGACTTCAAATTAGCCAACATCACACCTATTTTTAAAAAAGGCAACTGCACAGTAGCTAGCAATTATAGGCCCATTAGCTTAATGTCAATTGTAGGTAAACTTTTGGAATCCATAGTTAGGGATCGTATCATCATTCACTTAGAAAGTAGAGATTTGATTAATAGTAGTCAGCATGGGTTTCAACGCCATATATCTTGTTTAACTAATTTGTTAGAATTTTATATAGTGCGCGAATATATGCATAGTGACTGACATTATTTATCTAGATTTTAAAAAGGCATTTGATACAGTTCCGCATAGAAGATTAATTGCGAAGGTTAAAACGCATGGTATACGCAGTCAGGTAGCTAACTGGTTAGAGGAATGGCTTCGTGCTAGGAGACAGGGGGTGGTTGTTAATGGTAGTGAATCAGGGTGGTTGGATGTAGGTAGCAGTGTTAGGCCCATTGCTATTCATAATTTACATTAATGACATAGATGTAGGATTGACTAGTAACGTGTCAAAATTCGCAGACAATACTAAAACAGGCGGTAAGGTTGGTAATGAGGATGATAGAAAAAGGCTCCAAAACAATGTAAATAGAATTATGGAGTGGATGGATAAGTGGCAGATGCAATTTAACGTAGACAAATATAAAGTTTTGCATATAGGTTCTCGTAACAATAATTACACACACACAATGGATGATAGAGAGTTAGGGAGTGTTGACGAGAAGGTAGATTTAGGCGTACGTGTATCTAAGGATTTAAAAGTTAGGAACCAATGCCTGGAGTCTTGCGCAAAAGCTAATAGGATGCTAAGCTTCATAGCATGTAATTTCAAATTTAAATTGAAGGATATTATATTACCCCTTTACAAGTCCCTAGTCAGGCCTCATTTAAAGTATGCCATTCAGTTTTGGTGCCCGTATTTGCATGAGGATATTGATAGGTTAGAAAGGGTTCAGCGTCGTGCCACAAAACTAATTGTGGCACGCCATATATCTTGTTTAACTAATTTGTTAGAATTTTATATAGTGCGCGAATATATGCATAGAGTGACTGACATTATTTATCTAGATTTTAAAAAGGCATTTGATACAGTTCCGCATAGAAGATTAATTGCGAAGGTTAAAACGCATGGTATACGCAGTCAGGTAGCTAACTGGTTAGAGGAATGGCTTCGTGCTAGGAGACAGGGGGTGGTTGTTAATGGTAGTGAATCAGGGTGGTTGGATGTAGGTAGCAGTGTTAGGCCCATTGCTATTCATAATTTACATTAATGACATAGATGTAGGATTGACTAGTAACGTGTCAAAATTCGCAGACAATACTAAAACAGGTGGTAAGGTTGTTAATGAGGATGATAGAAAAAGGCTCCAAAACAATGTAAATAGAATTATGGAGTGGATGGATAAGTGGCAGATGCAATTTAACGTAGACAAATATAAAGTTTTGCATATAGGTTCTCGTAACAATAATTACACACACACAATGGATGAGAGAGAGTTAGGGAGTGTTGACGAGAAGGTAGATTTAGGCGTACGTGTATCTAAGGATTTAAAAGTTAAGAACCAATGCCTGGAGTCTTGCGCAAAAGCTAATAGGATGCTAAGCTTCATAGCATGTAATTTCAAATTTAAATTGAAGGATATTATATTACCCCTTTACAAGTCCCTAGTCAGGCCTCATTTAAAGTATGCCATTCAGTTTTGGTGCCCGTATTTGCATGAGGATATTGATAGGTTAGAAAGGGTTCAGCGTCGTGCCACAAAACTAATTCTGTTATTGCGCAACAAACCTTAAGAAGATAGACTTGCATTCACTCAAAACTATGAGATTAAGGGGGGAGCTTATTGAAGTTTTCAAAATTGTTAACAACATCAATAACGTAAATTTTGACAAACTGTTCACTTTCGATAATAGCAATACTCATAACAACAGATTTAAGCTGTGTGGCAGACGTTCCATTACTAATATCCCTAAAAACTTCTTTACATTTAAAGTAATTGATAAATGGAATAATCTTCCCGCATCAGTTGTTAACTCTACCAGGGTTAATATGTTTAAGAACTATTTAGATAGGCATTTTAAAAATATTAACGGTTTAAAATAAAAACAATTAGTAACAGCAGCTCTGGGGGTGATGGTCAAGGATGAGTCTGTTCACAATTAATGTCAGCTTGTGATATGCCAGCAAAAAAATTATTATAAAAGAATTTAAAAAAATTAGACTAACACGAATATAGATGTAGCTCATAGCGGAAACTAACCCACTTTTTGTTTAACTTTACCTACTTGCTTTTTCCTTATCCTCTCCTTACTTGCATGTCTAACTCTTTACTTGCATGTCTGTGAGTTAAGACTGCTTACAAACCATGCAAACATTCTTATTTTACTTCTTTTTATCTTTCACCACTTTCCTATTCTCTCCGACTATTTTTCTAACTTGTCAGCAGTGGCTGGAGGATGATGATGCCGAGTCTTTTTTCTCTTTTTCTGAATGAATGTTAACCCATGAGTGATAGGTGTTGCTACTTACTTAACTCCCTACTCTTTCCTTTCTCTCGGGCTAACCTTAGAGTGGATCTTAGCGTCTTTGTTCGCCTTAGCTTCTGTAGAAGAGTGATAGTAACTGGAGGTGTTTGCAACACAAACTCTCAAAAATTGCAATAAATTAAACATGGATGTTCTTTTGACTAGACTAACACAGTTGTTTTCAGTAGCAATGAACCATATACGAGTCATATAAGTACTGTACTTTAACTCCCTAACTGATTGGCAATGCTGCTGCTGAGCTGATTGTACCCTGAAATAGGTGTATGTATGGAATAGTGCTCTGTGTAAAAAGATCTTTAACTCTTCATATTTTAACTTAAATCATGAATACATTGATTAAAGGGGGGGAAAAACAGCCACTATTATTTATTTATATATATATATATACTGTATATGAGAGAGAGAGAGAGAGAGAGAGAGAGAGAGAGAGAGAGAGAGAGAGAGAGAGAGAGTGTGTGTGTGTTACAAGGAAAAGAAATACCTCAAAAGGCCTTGCAGCCCATACCAAGGAGGTACCAATGGCAACGGGTGCCAGGGAAAATTTTCTACACACTCAAATAGTGTGCAAGATTTGGTCTAACCTTTTCTTGAACTGATCCACAGAGGAACTGTTCACAACTTCCGAAGGTAACCTGTTCCACGTGTCACAGATCTTATACGTAAAGTAATTCCCACACACACTAGTCCTAAACCGTTTCAAATCCAACTTCCAACCATTGTTGCAAGTTGGGTTATCATTTAAACTAAACATACTTCTAAAATCGACATCGTTCAACCCGCGTAAGAGCTTGAAAACCTCAATCAGTTGACCATGCAGCCTCCGAGTTTCAAGCGAAAACAAGTTCAGGGCGCGTAACCGTCGATTGTAGCCCATATGCCTAACGGAAGGGATTAACTTTGTGGCCCTCGCCTGCACTCGCTCCAGCCTCTCAATATCTTTCCTGAGGGTGGGCGACCAGAAATGCACAGCATACTCAAGGTGCGGCCGAACAAGGGAATTGTACAGTGAGAGCACAATCTCCTTGTTCCGAAACTGAAATTGCCTCCTGATATAACCCAATAGTTTCTGGGCTTCCTTTTCCACCTCTACACACTGTTTCGTAAACTTAAGGTCGCTGCTAATTAGCACACCCAAGTCCTTTTCTAAATCAGTCACCTCGATATTACTACCCAACATCGAGTAGTCCGACTTGGGATTGGCGTAGCCAATGTGCATCACTTTGCATTTACCCAAGTTAAACGGCATTTGCCATTTTTCGGACCACTCTCCTATCCTACCTAGGTCCGCACGCAGTTCCTTGATCGCTTCGGGCGTCCCAACATTGGCCCCAAGCTTGGTGTCATCAGCGAATTTGGCGATCCGACTGACTATGCCACAGTCGATATCATTTATGTAAATGATAAACAACAGTGGCCCCAAAACGGAACCCTGAGGAACCCCACTAGTGACCGAGGCCCAACCCGATCTAGCCCCTTTAATTACCACCCTCTGCCGCCTATTCCTCAGCCAGTTTTCAATCCACCTACCTATTTCCCCACCGATACCCAGCGCGCGCACTTTCGCCGTTAGCCGGCAGTGAGGTACCTTATCAAAGGCTTTCTGAAAGTCGAGATAAAGTATATCAATAGCCCTACTCTTATCGTACTCACTCAACATGACGTGGAAAAACTCGAGCAAGTTGGTGAGACATGACCTATGCCGTCTAAACCCATGTTGGGAGTCCCCAAGCAGCTTGTAGGAATCCAAATGGTCAATGATCCTATCAGCTATTATCCTTTCTAATAATTTACCTACAACTGAAGTGAGAATAATGGGACGATAGTTCCCTGGACTTTCGTGATCCCCTTTCTTAAAGATAGGGGTCACGTTGGCCTCCCTCCAGTCACCAGGCACCTAGCCCATCTCCAACGATTTGTTGGAGAGAGAGAGAGAGAGAGAGAGAGAGAGAGAGAGAGAGAGAGAGAGAGAGAGAGAGTTACAAGGAGTTACAAGGAAAAGAAGTACCTCAAAAGGCCTTGCGGCCCATACCGAGGAGATACCAATGGCAATGGGTGCCAGGGAAAATTTGTAAAAGTTCATTTTTCTTTCAACTATCCTAGTAGTAGTAGAAAACTTGATAGAAAAGTAGAAGGCTCTCTCCCCACCCTCCGCTCCCTCCCTGCCAGAGGCAGGTACGGAAAAAGGTTGAAGAAAATACCTTGACCCTGGAAAAGTAGCCAAGGAAATTTTACAGGAAAGTGGAGAATATATAAATAGCTCTATATTAGGGTGACACTTATTTTCGAAAGTTTGAATATTTATCGGGACCAGCGCGTTTCTGGTTCCATTTTGTCAAAACATATCGTGTGTAAAATATTTTTGAAATAAAACAATATTTAGAACTGCCTCAATACGGTCAAAGTTTGTATATTTTCTCGAAAAGTAGAAATTTTAGATCATGATGTTCTATGCCTCTAGCAAATAAAATATCACTTCTAGTTTGTTCAAGCTACTAATCTTGACCTAAAACATATAACTGGACTTCATACTTTCAACTCTAGGTCCCCCTCAACTCGAGTATTAGCCCCTCAAGGGGGGGGGGTATCATGGGCGCCCATCTCCCTCTCATTGTTGCCTACTTTGCAGAGGTCACGGTGGACTTGCGGGCGGTTGGGAAGTCACAGCGGTGCTTCTCGACCACTTGTAAGAGGAACTGCCTTTGGTCTTCACTCTTGGTAAGGGCCAGGTTGAAAGACTGCATCAACGCCACCCCGCGCTCCGCGAAGTCATTGACAACTTGAAGGGCCTGGACTCGGCGGGATGCGGCGATGAAGGCTGGGTCCGTCCGCCACTCCTCCGGATCCTTGAGCAGGAAGGCGGTGCTGATGTCCAGAACCTTGAAGAACTCCTTTGATGTAGTCGTTGTGAACTTGGCCAATGTATTGTTGGCGATTGAGGCGGTGGACAGGTCCACATTGATACGCCGCGGGGGATCCTCCGATCCTTCCATCGCTTTAATCATCTCCCGCTTTGTCGCCAAGTCGATACCCTCGTCGAAGATGGCCAGGGTGACGAGGCGCTCGCTCAAGTACCATAGGTGCCTGGCGAAGACTGTCGCCGTCGCCTTGGCCACCGCTGAGTCCGGATAATAGATGAGGGCCTTGAGCAGCGCGAGGTCCGCGGCTGGGGCCGTTGCCGGGAGCGGCGCTTTGTACCAGGCCATCACGTAGATGGACACGGCGAAGATGGTGAATCGCCGGATTCCAGCCGCTTCGCCTGATGACATCTGAAACTGTTCCCGGAACAGGAACAGTTTGATGGCATAGATGACTTTTGCCATCCAGCGCGCGCGATGGAAGGCACCCGGATGAGCGAACCAGGCACCCCGCTTGTTCGGACCGCCCAGCACAATTACAGAGAGCTCCAGAAGTTCCCTGTAGTCATCACGTGGATGTTGACCGTCGAGGAGGCGGCTGAATTCGATCAGCAGGTCGTCGCGGGCGTCCTTCAGGTGCTGCGGCATGGTTCCATCCTCGAAGGGCTTCGCTTTGGTTTGATCGATGAAGTCCCACTGGGCGGCGAATCGTTTGAACAGGAGGATGTCAGGACCAGTAGAGGGACCGAGGCACGCCGTGAATGCCTTCTCGCACACCAGTTCGTGGATGTGGTGGCGGCAAGCCAAATGAAGCACTGTCTTCTCGAGTTTCTGCTCAATGATATAGCAAGCTCCTCCTGAGAGTCCTGTGTTTGAGGCGGTGGTGTCAAAAGAGAGGGCACAGATCCGTCCCTTGATGTCCCAATCCTCGAGGGCAGAGAGGACGGCTTCCGCCATGGCGCGGCCAGTGCCGTCAGGGAGGCTGGGCACAGCCAGAAGCTTGTCGACGTTCTCCCCAGACACCAGAACTGGAAGGCGATCTTCAGCAGGGCCTCCGTCAGCCGCTGGTACGATTTTCCCGTCCCAGTGAACGGTCAGCGGCACAGTAGGATGGAAGGCTGCCTTCATTTCCGCTGCTGCCATAGCACGGAACTTTGCTCGGTCGCGGCGGGAGGATTCGCGGTTCAAGACCAGCTCCTCAGGGTCGTGGCCCAAGCTCCTCGCAGCCGCCGACAGCAAAAAAACACCTTCTCGGTCGGTAAGTTTCGTCCGATCCATCGCTGCGGAGAGATCAGGGTGATCATCTTTTTCGACGCGCGGAATCGCTTGGGTGGTAAAGGGGTCGTAGATGCTTCTGCATTCGACGTGGACGGACCCGGGAGAGAGAGCTCTTCCTCTTCTTCTCGGCGACGACGCCGTGTCGGTGACCGAGTCGGGCTGCTTGCACCTGAGCTGGAGCTCGATGCCAGTTCGACGAGTTCTTCTCGGCTCTCTCTGTTCGCCCTTTCATCATCTTGCCGGCGGCTCCTTTCCACTTCCTGTCTCCTCGCACGCTCCTCCTCAGTGGGCAGCGTCATGTCACGTGTGGAGGAGATGCGGCCGCGCCGCACCTCGGCCCTTTGTCCTGTCAGGAACTCCCTGTCCTCTTCGATTGTGATCATCAACATCGCCTGTTCGTGTGCGATGTCGAAGAGGCGGTCAAGGGATGAGAGGAACTCGGCCTCGTTCCTGATTTGGGTCACAGTGCGCCATTTCGAGTTCTTGTTCAGAGCCCGCCACTTCTCGTACATTCGGAGAACCTTGTCCCTTGCGCGTTGGTCTTTCTGCGTAGGAATACGGGACCGCTCCCAGAATTCCTTGACTGCGGTCACTGTCTCAGCGGCTGCTTCCTTGATCGGCTTCTTGACGTCAAGGTGAAGGTGGAAAAAGTACTGAAGCGCCTGCTTTCCCGTAGGCAGCATGCTTCCTGTGATGCTGTGGTCCACGGTCCCCAGGAGATAGACTGCTGTTTTAGATCTTGTTGCCGAAGCCATCACGTCGTTTCAGAACTCACTGAAAAAGAGAATGAAACACTGTTAGTGTTGGCAAAACTCGTCCCAACCCATTTTCTACTTAGAATAACATGTTCTTTCGCCTGTATCAATATTTGGATAAACTCGTGTTACACCCTGTATAATACCTCATTTTAGTCTTCTGTACACCAGTGCGGAAGACTAAACCAACGACTCTGACCGTCCGTCCATCTGTCTGTTATCATTTTTCAACTCAGAAACTACAGCAGCTATCGAAACGAAAACTGACATGATAACAGAACGCCATGAGTACTTTTCGACAAAAAGTATAAACTTTGACCTCGTTGAGGCAGTTCTAATTATTATTTTATTTCAAAACTATTTTACACACAATGTTTTTAGACGGAATGACACCAGAAATGCGCCCGTCCTGATAGAAATTCCCAAAAAATGAAAAACACCCCAAATAAGTGGCACCCTACTCTATATTTAGTTTGCTCACAGAGACACCGTGCAAGCGATCTCCTGCAGAGTTTTCTTATGTTTTAGTCTTAAACTATCAGAGTATTCAGTACTTTGTCTAGCCTATTTTTAAACACATTTACACTTTGACTGGAAACAACCTCTGAGGGAAGTTGGTTCCAGATATTAACTATTTTATAGGAAAAGAAATTTCCGCAGACTAAGGTCCTAAATGTCTTTACACACTCAAATAGTGTGCAAGATTTCATCTACCCTTTTCTTGAACTGATCCACAGAGGAACTGTTCACAACTTCCGAAGGTAACCTGTTCCATGTGTCACAGATCTTATACGTAAAGTAATTCCCACACACACTAGTCCTAAACCGTTTCAAATCCAACTTCCAACCATTGTTGCGAGTTGGGTTATCATTTAAACTAAACATACTTCTAAAATCGACATCGTTGAACCCGCGTAAGTGCTTGAAAACCTCGATCAGTTGACCGCGCAGCCTCCGAGTTTCAAGCAAAAACAAGTTCAGGGCGCGTAACCGTCGATTGTAGCCCATATGCCTAACGGAAGGGATTAACTTTGTGGCCCTCGCCTGCACTCGCTCCAGCCTCTCAATATCTTTCCTGAGGGTGGGCGACCAGAAATGCACAGCATACTCCAGGTGCGGTCGAACAAGGGAATTGTACAGTGAGAGCACAATCTCCTTGTTCCGAAACTGAAATTGCCTCCTGATATAACCCAATAGTTTCTGGGCTTTCTTTTCCACCTCTACACACTGTTTCGTAAACTTAAGGTCGCTGCTAATTAGCACACCCAAGTCCTTTTCTAAATCAGTCACCTCGATATTACTACCCAACATCGAGTAGTCCGACTTGGGATTGGCGTAGCCAATGTGCATCACTTTGCATTTACCCAAGTTAAATGGCATTTGCCATTTTTTGGACCACTCTCCTATCCTACCTAGGTCCGCACGCAGTTCCTCGATCGCTTCGGGCATCCCAACATTGGCCCCAAGCTTGGTGTCATCAGCGAATTTGGCGATCCGACTGACGATCCCACCATCAGAGAGAGAGAGAGAGAGAGAGAGAGAGAGAGAGAGAGAGAGAGAGTGTGTGTGTGTGTGTGTGTCAAAAAGTATCAAGTGAATTTATTGAATCAAAACATTTGAAAAAACTAAGTCAATCCCCTTCAAAATATTCTCCCTGGGAAGAAACACACTTATATTTCAGCATTCCTGGAAACACTGTTGGAAGCCATCTTTTCCAATGCTTTTCAGTAGATCTGTCAAATTCTGTTTGATACGGTAGTCTCCACATCCTCAAAATGCTTTCCCTTCAATGTCAATTTCATCTTCGGGAAGAGGTAGAAATCACATGGTGATAGATCTGGCAAATATGGCAGTTGGAGTACAGTAGCCATGCCTTTTCAAGCCAAAAACTGTTGGACAGAAAACATTGTGTGAGCAGGTGTGTTGTCATGATGCAAAAGCCATCCATTTTGCCACTTTTCCAGCTGCACCCTTCGCACTCTTGCTCGCAAATGTTCCAAAACACACAAATAATAATGTTGATTGACTGTTTGCTCACTTGGTAGGTATTTGTGATGAACCACACCTTCATAATCAATAAACACAATGAGCATTACTTTCACTTTTGAACAAACCTGCCACACTTTTTCCAATTTTGGAGATGGCCAGTGATTTCCAATGTGAGGATTGTTGTTTAGTTTCAGGGTCATATCCACAAACCCATGTCTCATCTCCCATTATTATTTGTTTGAGAAAATTTGTTTCAGCACATACTTTCTGGAATAGCTCAGAAGAAATTGCGGATCAAATGTAGAATTCAGACCCCAGCCTTCTTTAGTTAGCTTTATAAGGCTAACTAACGAAAATATCATGACCTAACCTAACCAATCAAGGGCGTACAGTTAACCTAACGAATGGTTAGGTTAGGTTGTGATATTTTCGTTAGTTAGCCTTATAAAGCTAACTAAAGAAAGCTGGGGTCCGAATTCTACATTTTATCCAAAATTGCCTACTGAAGCTCTTTTTGATCATCTGACAAAAGTTGCAGCACAAACTTTGACACTCCATTTTTGAAGTTTCGACATACTGCAAAAACAACCCTCTTCTAAGCACTCTAATGCACGACTGAATGGCAGTAGCAGTTTATGCTTTGGACATCATATGCCAGAGTGCAGGCAGACTCACATGTAAAAGGTTCTTTCCTGTTGGCTTTCATTTGTCTGGAGCAATAAAATTATCAATACTTTTTATCACACACACACACATATACTGTATATATACAGGGTTGGCCGTAAGTTTCCATACATAGGAAAAATTAAACGTTTGTTTTTATGTTTCAGATACCCTAAGAATATGCGTTTGACGTAAGATCTTGTTTACTGATGAAGCAAAGTTTTACGTCAATGGAGAGGTTAATCGGCAAAACATACGTTATTGGAGTAATGCTAACCCTAACTGGCTGAGTCTGACGAAGATGCAAGGTGCCGGTAAAGTGATGGTGTGGGCGGGATATGGGGTGACAGAATTATTGGACCAATTTTTGTCAGTGGAAATCTTAATGCCGAAAGGTATCTTAACATGTTGCAAGAAGAGATTTTCCCATCCCTGCTAAACGAGGAAGGTAACTTCCCAGTTTACTTCCAGCAAGATGGAGCTCCACCTCATTATGGTCTTCACGTGCGTCGGTATTTGGATCAGCAGTTTCCGGATGCTTGGATTGGTCGGCGTGGTCCTGTGGAGTGGCCTCCCAGATCCCACCCCCCTTGATTTCTATCTTTGGGGGCACTTGAAGGCCATGGTGTATCAGGAAAAGATACGAGACATAAATCATCTAAAGGAACGTATCACCAACGCCATTACAAGCATAACGTCAACTGTGCTAATGCGTGTTCATCAACAGTGGGGAACACGTATTGAAATGTGTTTTCAAAACAATGGCAACCATGTAGAGCATATTATATAAATAAAAATGGTTGTCCATAAAAAAATGTTTATTTTTCCTATGTATGGAAACTTATGGCCCACCCTGTATATTAGTGGTGGACTGGATACCCGCATCCACATAATTTTTAACATCTGCATCCGCACTTCCGACTGCGGATGTTATGCAGATATTACCTCTAACAAATTATGCAATTTACAATTAAATTAGCTTATAAAGTAGCTTATAAGGCCCAGTCATGCACATTTAATGTAAAGTATTAATTACACTGGGCAACAAAAAAAATTTTTTTCGTGTCCCAAGAATGAAAATACCTTATTCTTATAGTATTTTCTGTGCTGAATCCAAATAAGTTTGTAAAATTTCTCTATCAGGTCTGGTTTTTGTGTGACATGCAATTTAATTTTTAAAAACCCATAGGGTTACATACTTATTAAAATATGATTGAAAAGACATACCTGTAGTTTAAAAAGTAGCTTGTTTTGATTTTCTGCTGTGCTTTGCCTCAAGCATGTCTCTCTTAAGAGTCCAGCAATAGTCAGCCAGCATACTGGGGCTCCATTTGCCTTGGTAATGGTTTTCCATGGCAGAAATATCCTGATGAAAACGCTCACCATGTTCGTCACTTACCACACCCAGGTTTTCCGGAAAAAAGTCCAAGTGAGAGTCCAAGAAATGAACCTTTAATGACATATTGCACCCCATTGCTTGGTAAGACTTAAGAAGATCTCCTACTATTTCAGGATAGTTTTTGGCCTTGTGATTTACCAAAAAATTTGTGCAGACACTTTTGAAACTCTGCCACGCAGCTTTTTCAACTTCATTCAACTCTCCTTCAAATCTCTCATCTCTTAACAATTCTCTGATCTGAGGGCCTACAAAAATGCCTTCTTTAATCTTGGCATCACTGATCCGGGGAAACTTATTTCTCAAGTATGTGAATCCTGTTTGCGCTTTATCCATCGCTTTAACAAAGTTTTTCTTAAGTCCAACCTTGATATGCAAAGGAGGAAGGTACACTTTCTCAGGGTCAACAAGTGAACTATTCACAACATTTTTCTTGCCTGGAACAAGTGAGGTGCATTTTGGCCAATCCTTCTTAACGTAGTGGTTTTGCTTGTCCCTACTGTCCCACTCACATAAAAAACAACAGTACTTGGTGTAACCTAACTGCAACCCTAGCAAAAGTGCAATGACCTTCAGATCTCCACAGATATTCCACTTATATTTCTGATACTGAAACTTTTCTAAAAGCAACTTCATGTTGTCGTATGACTCTTTCATGTTTGCAGCATGTGCAATAGGTACAGAAGGAAATTTATTTCCATTGTGAAGAAGGACTGCTTTCAAGCTGACTTTTGAGGAGTCAATGAACAATCGCCACTCATCCACGTTATGTTCATGACCAAGAGCCCCCATGACTGAATTAACATCTTTACAAAACACAAGTCCATCTTCATGGGAGAACCATTCTTTGAATTCATCATGGTGGCTGCAGAAAAAACAAACTTTAGTGTCACGTTGCAGTAGATTCCAACCCTTTAATCTTGAACCTAAAAGTTCAGCCTGCTTCTTAGATAATTTCAAATCACGAACTAAGTCATTTAGATCTCCTTGTGACAGTAAATGTGGTTCATTGGAGGAACAGGTAGCCTGGAATGTTGGATCAGAAATGTCTTCATCTTTTTCCTCGTGATATGCTACAGCTACGTTTGATTCCTCATCACTTAAACTTACATGTTCAGGAGGATTTGGTACTGGAAGTTGAGCACTGTGGGGAACTGGTCTCATTGCAGATGGTAGATTAGGGTATTTCATAAGGCTCTTTGTTTTTGAAGTGATCCCCTTTGTATTTACCAGGCAGAAATAGCAGTCTGTTGTGTGATCTTTGGGTTCCCTCCAAATCATTGGAATAGCAAATGGCATGTGACGTGAACCGTTTAGCCATCCTGGAAGTAGTCTTACACATGTCACACAACAAATGTGAGGGGCCCAACTCTTGTCCTGATCGCCTACTTTACATCCGAAATAAAGTTCATAGCATTTTTTTACTAATGGTGAAAAGTTACGTTTCTGGGATTTTAAAGTTAGATCACCACATACATAACAAAAGGAATTAGGATGATTCAGACAGTTCCGCGGCATTACAAAACATCTATATGAATACAACACTGGTGTAAAATTAACAAGAAGCAACAGACACTAGCTGTTAACACTGTGACATTTATAAGCAGACTGACTTGGAGCTGCTCTACACACAGAAACTAGGCTCATTTCTGAACAGGTACAAACATGTTCCAACCTGCACAGTCTGCTGCTCCGACCAAATTTATCCTGCCAGCATTATCAGAACTTTCTCCCCAAAGGAATAAATTGTACTAATTTTACAGAAAAATTAATACAACATATATATTAATATATTTTATTATAGTTATATTAATTAATATAATATATTATTATATTTATTATTTTTATAATGTTTTATATTATAATATTGTTATATACTTAATTATATATAATATTTTTTTATCCAGTGATCATGCTAAATGAGGAAAAAATAAACATAGCGTCACAAGTAAACTAAGCCTGATAGAAAAAATCTGATTTCATATTTAGATTCAGCATGAAAAAGTACACTTAGAACACCCATCAAAACCCTTGTGGACCAGTGTTATTAATGAACAAATAAATATATAAACCTCAAAATATAAATACCTGGTAACACAGAAAATTGAATGAAACTCGTTTCATTCAATTTTGTGTGGCTGAAACTCTTGAGAAAGTTATTTTTATCATAATGAAAACATTAATATTAATTTTAATTCTTGTGCATTGCCTGCCATAATAGTAGTAATATGAAATTTGAAAAATTATGTCATATATTCATAATTCTATATTATTTTGATAGATTAACTAAATATCCGCATCCGCAGATATTGAAATTAAAGATCCGTTGAAAAACTGATATCCGGTCCACCACACACACACACATATATATATATATATATATATATATATATATATATATATATATATATATAGCCAAAGAAATAAGGTTTGGCTAAAATTTTAATCCAGACAGAGCTCCAAAAGAGACCATAAGCAAAGCCCACATTTTCAAGTCACCATGATATCATTATAATGTGACTATGATGTAATAATGTCATGGTGCCACCACCATGATATGCTGATCTGAAATATGGATGTGACTTATGAACTGTCTAGTTTATAAAATTTTATCAGATTTGGAAGTCATACTATTGATATTTTAGTCACTTTGCTCCTCATTTACAATCCATAGTATGCATCACTTCTGCCAGTTCTCAAACTAGTACCAATTTTGCAAATTGCCTACAGTCCCCTAACTTATCCATAACATTTGACATTTTTAATTTATACGAAGTAATTAGACTAAAAGGCTTTAATTTGTTGATGACATTTAAAACCATCTTGAACTCATTTTCTAATTGGGAATGACAATTACATATGGTACCATAATCACAACATTAAATTAGAGGTTTTATGATAGCCTACCAGCTTGGATGAGCTATCAGTAATTATTCTTTTTAACATGCATCTTGCTAATGAATTGAAAAAATGTTTTTCTTATGTAATTTGATGCGTACTGTTTGAAAATGACCTTCATTTCCTTAGGAAATATACCATTTTTTCAGAAATGACTAACCTAACCTAAAACCTAATTAAATAACTCGGGTTAATTGAATGCCTGGTTAGGTCAACTGTATGCCCTTCATGATTGGTTAAGTTATGAGATTTTTGTCAAAACTAATGAAAATATCATGACAACCTAACCAATCATCAAGGACATACAGTTGACCTAACCGGGCATTCAATTGGGTGCTGAGGTCAGGGAATAAGAAAGAACATTACCCCCAATATTTCGCGAGATACCTATTTAACTCCAGTAATTGACCCCACGTCTGATCAAGAGTGATAATAACTGGTGTTTGCAACACAAACTCTCAAAAATTGCAATAAATTGAATATGGATGTTCTTTTGACTAGAATAACAGTTGTTTTCAGTAGTAATGAATGATATACGAGAGTCATATCAGTACCATACTTTAACTCCCTAACTGCTTGGCAATGCTGCTGTGAGCTACTTATACCCTGAAATAGGTGTATGTATGGAATAGTACTCTGTGTAAAAAGATCTTTAACTTCATACTTTTACTTAAATCATGAATACATTGATTAAAGGGGGAAAAAAATACCCCACACACACATATATATATATATATATATATATATATATATATATATATACACACAAGGTATGATAAAAAAGTATCAATAATTATGAAGTGAATTTATTGAATCAAAACATTTGAAAAAAACTAAGTCCCCTTCAAAATATTCTCCCTGATTTTATAACGAAGAACGCATCTACTGGTTTTTCCAATGCATAGCAGAATTATATCCACATACGATATAGGTCATTTCTGGAAAAATGGCACATGTCCCAAGGAAATGAAGGTCATTTTCAAACAGTACACATCAAATTACATAAAAATATGTTTACAATTCATTAGCGAGATGCATGTTAAAACGAATAATAACCAAGCTATCCTACACCCAAGCCTAAGTCAACTTCAAGAAGACCTTGACCTTAAGAGTAAATAACAATGATTCAGGATTAACTCATGGTCCTCACATATCAAACTTCAACTATCAGTTATAAATTACTAGGCCTACTAGGCTTATCTCAACACCTATTAGATAGATGCTAAAATTCTGAGGTGTCAATCATGGAGTTGGTAAAATTAATAGTTGGGGAAGCAAGGCCCTAAGCAGGGTTGCCACTCCAAAAATTTAAAATAAAGCCATATTTTTTTTTTAAATAAAGCTGTATCGATGAATTGGTACAGATTTTAAATTCTGTACTGATTCATCAATTTTTTGTACCTGGTATTCCATTGTTAATTTCAAAGCCATCCCTTACCTAAAAGAAAAGAAATAATACATATAGTCAACACAAAATTTCTATGATGCGCGGCTTTTGTACCACCCTATATATATATATATATATACTCTGCATAATATCGGTACATTACAGAAATTGTCATGTTAGAACCTATAAGTTAAGTTTGCTTTTTTATAAATTCTGTACGAACAGGTCAAATGAAATTGAAGGTAATAATTCCAGCATGTTTTTGCTTTATGTTTGTATATTTAACTGGGATCACCTGAAGATCAAGGCCCCCAGCCTTCTCTAGTTAGCTTTATAAGGCTAACTAATGAAAATATCATGACCTAACCTAACCAATCATTAGGTCAACTGTACGTCCTTGATGATTGGTTGGTTAGGTGGTAATATTTTAGTTAGTTAGCCTTATAAAGCTAACTAAAGAAGGCTGGGGGCCCTGATCTTCAGGTGATCCTTTATCTGTTCTAATTGCTTTAACTCTTTCTATGAAAAATATTAAAGTTATTATTACATCTAAAGAGTGGGTACCATTCAATATTACTGAAAAATAAAGGGAGCAAATTTTGTAATAAACAAATCAAAATGTGTCAGGTATAAAGCCAGAAAGTATTTAATTTAACTTCTACTATAGATGCAATTTGACCAGAAGTAAGTGACATTTATTCAGAGGAATTAGTCTAGAGCTAGAATTATTATAAAAAATGTTGTTTATCTTAAAAAAAAGTATTTACATTCTTTGGAATAAGCAGATGTAAGCAAGCTAAGGGCTTTCTTGAAAACATATATCAAGTATCTGAAATTAATATATATAATGTCAAGTTTCACTAAACACAAAAAATACTTTTTGGATGGAATTGATAAACCAGATAACCTTCAGCTTATGGAAACAACATTTATATTCTTTAGAATAAACAAAATTCTCAGTTAAAGCCTTTTAAAGCTCTCCAAACCAAATAAAGCTATTTTAAAGCCATTTTTATAATTTTCAAAATTTAAAGCTATTTAAAGCTTTTACAGCCACAGTGGCAACCCTGGCCCTAAATAAGTTATTAAATAAAAATTTGCTTCATAAAGTAATGTTACTAGCCCAGACCCAGTATCAGAACCTCTCCCCCCATTGCCAAACTCCAGCATCCAACTGGTACTTACATAGGGTCTAACAAAATACTGGGTTAATATTCGTTTTAATGCTTTGTTCATTTTTGATAGAGAGAGACATTCTATGACAATTTAACATATAAATTTGTATTCAGGACACCTTGAAACCTCAGGGAAACTGATAAAAATCAAGGAAATGTAATAATTATTTTTTATGGAAAAAAATAAAATTTAGATGTAAAAAGCAGCTATTATAGGCTATTGACCGAGTATTTAGCTCTTAACGCTGTTAAAATTTTAACGAACCTCGCCATCTCCAGTTTTATGGGGAGACATCTCGTGGTAAAATTAGGAAACATAGGTCAAAATCAGCCAATTAAATCTGGTTTTTGTTTCACGTGACCTTATCCGACCAATCAGAGACGTACATTTTGAATCTCTCATAATGCATACTCATTCAAGAATGCTTTTTCAGTCTGGTTTTCATTATGGTTTGTGGAGGTTGTGATTGCCTGGGTTTTTGGTAACTTGGAACGCAGTTCCAAAAAACTACTGTTGTTTGCGGTTCCTCAGAGAGACGCAACAACTCTTGTTCGCCTGATCCAGCAACATATTAGGCCTGGGACTACAATCTATTCCGACGAGTGGCGTGCGTATTCTCAACTCAGGAAATCTGGGCTACATTCACCGGACAGTCAACCATTCACAGCAGTTCGTGGAAGACACCGTTCACATTCAAAATATTGAGCGTTGTTGGAAAGACGTGAAGAGCTGGATATTACGGTCTGGCAACAAAACCCAATCCTATTCAAAGTATCTTGCATGGTACTTGTTTAACCGTGAATATCCCTCTCAACAACGTCTCCACAAATTCATGTTGGTCACCGTGGATTTGTATAAACACCCCAATGGTGCTATTTAAGGTAAGAAATTACGAAAAAAATGCAGGTTAGGTCAGGTCAGGTCAGAACCAAAACACATTTTTCTTGTGTTTTTTGGTATGATTTGCTCAAATCTGAACTTCGTTTCTTTGGGAAACGAGCCATTTTTGAGAAATTTTCAATTTTAAAATTTCTCAAAAACGGCTCATTTCCCAAAGAAACTAAGTTCAGATTTGAACAAATCACACCAAAAAACACCAGAAAAATGTGTTTTGGTTCAGAAAGGAGAAAAAGCACAAACGAATAATTACCAAATACTGAACTACGCACTGTGATGTATGAAAGACATTATGTTCACTTGCCTCAGACACACCTTTAAATGGGAGACCCTGAATGGGTGTACATTCAAATACTCTATATAGTCTTTACAGTCTCACCTACTCCTTTTATCTTAATTGTAGAGCTTGTATTATATTATTCAGGTTATAACAATACAGATCCATGTAAAACTTCTTGTGATGAGATAACCATATGATGTCTACAATTAGTATAGTAGTGGTATTGATGAATGATCCACAAGATCCAAAGTTTTGAAGTTAATGTACAGCTAGTAGATGTGTGACAATCTGCAGATATCAATTGGATCTTAATTTTGCATGTAACTGTTTATGGTTTGTTTATATTAACAGTGGAGCTACCCAGATGGGCCGAAGGGCCCCTAGTGTACCCACTATAAAATTTTTACCAACTATCGTAGCCTAGGATAGGGCTATGGTCACAGTGATTAAGGTAGATCATGAATTGTTATAATTAGAATTTGACTGCTCTACAGTCATCTAGACCTTGACTAATTCGAATATTTGAACTCGCGCTCAAATGAAGTAAAAGTGTGGTCTGGCTTAGCCTAGTTAGGCCTAGCTAATCTTATTCGTAACTGCCCTCCCATCTTATATAGTCAAGTTAGGCCCAGCCTCAAAAATCATATTATAGTAATTATACCTTATTAGTACAGAACTAAGTTAATTATTGTTCCTTACCTGACGAGGTATGTCAACAGCAACAGCAGACATGTTACCTGGTGTAATCTTTTTTTAAAGAAATATTAAATAAAAAAAATGTGTCAACATTCACTAACAATGCTGTAACAGTGTAACTTATCTCGAGAAGAGTTTTCACAATCACAAATAGGTTGCCAACTACTTTGCTGTGAGAAAAGTGTGTGTGTGTGTGTGTATATATATATACAGGTCGTCCCAAAAAAATGTATACACACTTTAACAGCTGATAGCTCAATTGATGTTTCTTTCTTTCCAAGTTAAACCCATTAGAATTAATAATGGCAGTCAGACTAAGCTTTGAACAAAGGAAATTCATTCTAAAATGCTACTGGAAGTGTGAAAACGCAGTTGAAGTGCAAAGACAGTTTAGGAGGGAGTTTCAAACAGATCCACCAACGCGACTTACCATCACTCGAATTAGAGATACGTTTGAAGCCGATGGAACTGTTCAGAATGTCCACAAGAAGCGTTCCGGAAGACCACGGACATCGACAAGCCCCACAAAGCAAGAAAGAGTACTGGAAACGTATCACCAAAGTCCAAGAAAATCTGTGCGGCAAGCGAGTCGTGAGGTAGGAATTTCAGAATCGTCTGTCCAACGCATTTTGAAGCGCTGTCAATGGAAAAGTTACATTCCAAGATTAGTCCATGCTATTAATGAAGATGATCCGGACCGAAGAGTGGAGTATTGCGAGTGGTACTTGGCACGATGTGGATGTGGATTGGACGAAGGGGTTTCGTAGAATACCCTCCGCGTTCACCAGACCTCACACCACTAGACTTTTTTTTATGGGGATACTTAAAAGACAAAGTCTACGCTATAAAACCTGCAACAGTCGCTGAATTGAGAGCAGCCATTGAACGAGAATGCACACAAATACCAAACGAAATGTTTCGTGATGTTTGCGATTCCATTGCTTCGCGTTATCAGCAGTGCCTGGACCAGAACGGACGTCAGTTTGAAAACAGGCGTTGACAAAACAATTAAATAATGTCTGTAGATTCTATTACATTTTGAAAATGAAATGTATTTTAATAAACACTGCCTTTATAATTATTTAAAGTGTGTATACATTTTTTTGGGACGCCCTGTATATACTGTATATGAAAATTATTTCACGAAAGTAATACATGAATAATATTTATGACATCCTGAAGATATTATTAGACGAAAGCGCTTGAGCACCATTCTGTGTTTCCCTTTTCCTTCGTGGTTATTTTCATCATCATATATATATATATATATATATATATATATATATATAACCTTTGGTTAGCTTCCGCCCGAATTGTTCATTCTGACGAAGGTCAAGTTTTTCACCCCACCTTAGACCTACAGTTTAACGTGGAATCCGAACCACGCCCCATCAGCAGAACATCATCTTAACTGCGCGCCGGCTACTGTCGGGTCTCGAACCCGGGGCCGATGGATTCGTAGTCAGCGACGCTAACCACTACACCACCGAGGTGTGTGTGTATATATATATATATATATATATAATTTGATTAGCTTCCGCCCGAATTCTTCATTCTGGCGAAGGTCAGGCTTTTCACTCTACCTTAGACCTACAGTTTAACGTGGAATCCGAACCACGCCCCACCAGCAGCTGAACATGGATTTAGACCTCACCACTCAACCACGACATTACTAGCTAACTTCAGGCAGCACATCATGGATGGCATCAACTCCAGACGACCAGCTCAACGTACACTATTAGCAACAATAGACATTAGTAAAGCATTTGATGCTATCCCACTCTTCCCTCTCATAAACAAAATACTCAACACAAACATGCACAATAACACCAAAAGATGGCTGAGCAACTATCTTTCAGGAAGATACTCACATGTCACATTTAATGGCAAGTCATCCAAAAACAAGCTTTTTCCGAACGGGGTCCCTCAAGGCTCTGTTCTCTCACAAACACTGTTCAACTTATATATGCATGACATTCCAACACCCATAGATAACAAGCTTACCTTATCATCATATGCAGATGACATCATTCTAACATCCACCCACAACAACATCGACACCGCTGCAAATAACCTACAAACATACATAAACAGTATACAAGACCGGCTCACACACAATAGACTCAAAGTAGCGCCCACAAAATCAACCATCACCTTGCTTACAAGTGTTAGAAAATCTAGAAGAGGAAGAGCCATTGTTGTTCCAAGGCGATATGATGACTAAGCTGATTGATGCAGCTTTGCTTGTTTATATTAAGTTAAGGTGTATATATATATATATATATATATATATATATATATATATGTATATATATCCATCTCATAATTGTAAGGTTAGTGAAAAATTCACTTAATTAATTTAGAGCTAGCATTTTTGTGCTCTTGTGGCATTATTGTTTGAGCACGCTTGTGGCATCATTTTTTTGGGGCGCTGCGCGTCCTTCCTACTCGTTTGTTGAATGCGGCACTTACAGGGCGTGGTCTTATAGAGAGCTCTCTTGCGATTCAGTTTGGTTGTTTAGATACAAGATTGTTGCATCGTGCAATGGTGCAGGTTGTGTTGTTGTTGCAAGGTTTAGAAAGAAGACCATAAATAGTGCCCCTTGTTTTTTATCTTAATTTTATGCAACTGAGGCCTAAGGTAGGGCCACATCGAGTCAGCAACCCTAAGGTAGGACCTAATAGGACCTCCAAGTCTGTAAGTTTTTAGTCTAGCTTAACTTGGGCTGTAGGTTAAACTGGCCCTTCGGAGCTTGGCCGTTCACGGCTCAGCTACGATTCTGAACCCAATAAAAAAAAAAATAACATGGTCCTTCAGAACCGGATTCTAGCCCAAGACTAAGTCAGTGACTATTTTCCGGCAAAGTTCTGATTGTGCAAATTGTAGCCCAAGTTAGGCCTAGAGGGGTTGAGCATAATTGAGTTAAGGTCCCAGGGTAGAAAGTTTGGTCGCCCAATTGCGAAACTTGGCCACTCGTCTGCCGTTGTTTTGGGCCTACATTTTTACCGTTTTGGTTAATTTTGGTTTATTATTGAGTTAAGGTTCCAGAGTAGAAAGTTTGGTCGCCCAATTGCGAAACTTGGCCACTTGTCTGTCGTTGTTTTGGGCCATCATTTTTACCGGTTTGGTTAATTTGGGTTTATTATTCGTAGGCGAAGGTTGCAGACTTTAGTGCGCCAGTTACTTGGGTGGAAAATTTGGTATTCCATACTGGTGGTTGGTCAGTACCCCAACTAAGCAATTCAGTTTATTTGAAAAAAGCAAAATTTGAGTTTGATCACTTTGGTTAAGTATTTTTGCCAATTCAGCTTATTTGGCATTGATCCCAATTGTTGTTTGCATTGAAGATGAGTGCAACTGAATTGAACAAGTTTAAGAAAAGGAGAAGCGCCTACAAAAGTCTAATTACAAAGGTCATTGCCACTATAGATTCTGCCATAGAGTAAGAGGATTTAAGCATAGTGACTGCGCAGCTTTTCATATTAGAAACTAAAAAGGTTGCTCTAAGCGAAGTAAATGTTAAAATTGAGGCTCTTATAGAAGAGGATGAAACAGAACATAACATAATTTACTTTGAAGAGATTATTGATGATATAATTAAAGTATGCCACAGACAGTGATGGGCATCGATACATGAAAATCGCTAAAGCGATACCGATACATCGATACATGAAGAACGTCTTAGGCGATACCGATACGCCGATACTTTCTAGATGTCTTAAGCGATACCGATACCGATACATGTATCGCCAGTACATTTTTATAATTATTCATTTAATATGTTGGTATTAGATATTATTGTTTATACTAGTAATTTGTACGCACTGTAAGTAAAATCAACGACATTTTAATGGGTTTTATAGATGTAAATAAAAACAATTGCTTTATTTAATGAAAGTATGTTTTAATTTTGTAGGATACATGAATGACTGAAAATATTACACTAACAATTAAAAGTAATTACTATTACTCTTCAAAAATACCAGCTGGCTAAACATCTGGTCAGACAGTCTATTCCTTTTTGGAGCGTGAATGTGACCAGCCAAACTAAACAACCGTTCTACAGGAGCAGAGGATGGTAGTAGTGTGTTATACTTCAGGACATGGGCGTCCGGAGGGGGGGCAAGAGGGGGCAGTTGTCCTCCCTTGGAAATTTGTGTTTGCCCACGCAACGACTTCTATAATTCTACTGCAGCTCAGTCAGTGTTTCCACATTCAAGGAAATGTCGTTTACTTTACCTTTACTTTACCGAAGTGCCGTGTCGTTGAACTTAGAAGTGTTAAATAAACTATACTGAAAGATATAGTAATGGAATTATTTGCAAAGATCATTATATTGAGTGTTTTATTTATTTTTTTCTCTCGAAAAAACTTTTGGTCAATTTCACTGAAACTTACACTATTATAGTTAATCATAGTATCATATAACATATAAAAAATGGATTTGACTGGTAGAAAAAAAATGCAGTGCATTTTTTTTTCTACCTAATAAAGAACTAATAAGAACTAAGAACTAATAAGTTAGTTTTGCCCCCCCTTGCGAAAAATCCTGCGGACGCCCCTGCTTCAGGAAGACCCTTAGAATTCCTGGGTACTGCCTCAGAGATTGGAGAGAATGACTTCCGTCACCCAGATACTGTAAAACTTCCATCTCAGTGGAATCTTGAGTTGCAGAGACATTAGTGGAAGCAGACTCATAACAGAAGAAATCATCTGCACTTCCGTCAGATGCAGCATCACTTAGTTGTTGCTGGGGGTCTGCTCGCTGAGGAATCGCTGCGTTACAAGTATGAACCTGTTTAAACTCAACACCGAGTGGGCGTGGCCAATAGTGTTGCAACACCAATGAGCGTTTCTATATTATGTGAGCGTTTCTATATTATGAGCGTTTCTATATTATGGTTAATTAATCTCAATAACACAAGTACAAACGTGTTTAAACGTTGCGCCGTACTGTGTGACGTGACCAGTAGAGTAGTACTGTCATTAAATAAATATTTAATAATATTATTATTTATGTATATTCATAAATATAACTCGGTAGTGTCATATTATAACATCTATTTAAATATTTAAAAATTCTTATTAATGTATCGATGTATCGAAGTATCGATTTTTTTCGATACATTTAAGAAAATTGATCTTAGCGATACCGATAAATCGATACTTTTGTCAAGTAGCTAAAGCGATACCGATACCGATACAAAAGTATCGATCGATACGTATCGGCGATACATGTATCTAGATACTGCCCATCACTGGCCACAGAGCAAAAGAGTTTAGCAGCTCAGTACAGTTAGAGACCAGGTCTAATAATGAGACACAACGCTCAACAAATGGTGTTTGTGAAGTTAAGGTTAACAGATATGCAGTGCAATTACCGAGACTTGTACTCAAAACATTTTCTGGGAGTATTCAGGAATGGCAAGGATGGGCAGACAGTTTTCAATCAGCAGTTCATTCTAGTCAAGTGTTAAGGGCGGAGGTGGAGAAGTGTAATTATTTGCAATCCCTCTTGCTCTTGGAAGGGGAGGCAGCAAAGACAATATCAGGATTAGCATTAACAGAGGCTAATTATAATGTGGTTTGGGATATATTAAAGAAACGGTTTGGTAAGCCAGAGATCTTAATTAAAAGCCACCTCCGCGAACTTTTAGCTATACCTCCTGTTAATAATCCTAATAGTGTTAAGGACTTACGGCAGTTATATGATGAATTTGAAGTTAGAACTAGGTTCCTGGACAACTTGTGGGTAGGAATGGAAAAGTATGGTATAATGTTGGTCACTATATTGTAGTCTAAATTGCCTAGCTCAATTTTGCTTGAATTAAGTATGGGACATTCTACAGAACATGTGTACATCCCCCTTCAGCAGATGTTAAGTTTTTTAGGCACAGAATTAGCAAGACGAGAGGAAATTGAGTTTCCACAGTGGGATGTTAAACAAGGGGACAAAGGCAGGCACAGCACCAAAGTTTCTACAAAAAGGAATAGCCCAGGTACAGTGTCAGCTCTACATGCATCCTCTGAGAATAAATTAAAGGGAATCAAGGAAGGCATATTTTGCGAAGGCAACCACAAGTCATAAATGAGAGGTGGCTGAGGTTTTACCTTTTGAGGAGAGAAAGGACAGGGTAACTAAGTCCACAGCATGTTTTAAATGTTTTTTGAAAGGTCACAGAGCAAGGTTTTGTAAGTTTCAAATTTTGTGCAAAAAATGTCATGGCCGGCATCAGCCATTATTGTGTGAAAACACTCCTAGTAGGCCTACCCCAGAAGTAGAGACATCAGTGGCACATGCCACAGCTATGAAAGGGAGTAAAAGTAAAGGGGGATTATTGCAAACAGCTACAGCATTATTAATTGGGAATGATGGAGAAGCTACTGTAAGAGTGTTGTTTGATAGTGGTAGCCAGTGTAGCTTTATTAAGACCAGAATTTCCAGAAAATTGAAGGATTGGGTTTAGAGATGGTTGCTATGAAGTTGGCCTCCCTTGGAAGGATTCTTGCAAATCCAGTTCAAACCTTCAGCTAGCTAATAGGAGGTTGGAGACTTCATTGCACAGGCTAAGAAAAAATGAGAAGTTGTTAATTGAATACAATGAGGCCATCCTAAGCTATGCAAAGGAGGGCTATGTTGAAAGGGTGCAAGGTGAGCTGGTGAGCCAGGAGGCACATTATCTGCCACACCATGCAGGGGAAAAGCGAGACAAAACTACCACCAAACTGAGGATAGTTTTTGATGGCCCAGCCAAGGACAAAGGTGGTGTGTCCTTGAATGTCTGTTTGGATGCTGGGCCAAATTTAAATGCAGATTTATTTTTCTTGTTACTGAGATTCAGGTTTGGTAGAGTAGCATTGACTGCAGATGTGAAGCAAGCCTTTTTTGCGGATAAAGTTAAAACCAGAGGACAGAGATGCAGTAAGGTATCTGTGGGTGGATACGAAAGACTTGTTGGAAAATGAACCTAAGGTTCAAGCATATAGAATGAAGTCAGTGTTGTTTGGCCTCAGCTCTAGTCCATTTCTCTTGGCAGCTACTATGCAGTACCATTTTAAGAAATATTCTGAAGTCTATCCTAACACTATTGAACACATAAGGAAAAAATTTTATGGTGATGATTTGCTGTGTTCCGTGGATAATACAGAAATGGCTAAACAGATATTCATGGAGGCTAGAGCTATAATGAGGGAGGCTGGCATGGAGCTTAGAAAATGGCAGACCAATCATTCTCAATTACAACAGTTTATGAGTCAGTCCTGTGTAGTACCTGATGCAGCAGAAAGTATTGAGGATTCTGGTATTAAGGAGTTGTGGGCAATCGACACAAAGGTGCTAGGCATTGTTTGGCAGCAAGGAGAGGATTTGTTTACCTTCAATAGGAAATCTTTAGTAGAGCTGGCTGAGAATTAGACAAGGTGGACAAAACGTGCAGCTCTTAGTTTGGCTTCGTAGGTCTTTGATTCTCTTGGATTCCTGGCTACATTTGTGATAAAGTAAAAATTTGGTTTCAGAGCCTCTGGGAAATTGGATTTGGTTGGGACTAAGGGTTACCTGATCATATGGTGTTGAGGTGGAAATATTGGTTCAAAGAATTGGCACATCTTGGAGACATTGAAATCCCAAGATGGTACTTTGGAGAGTTGAACAATAGTCCAGACAATTTCGAGCTGCACATCTTTTGTGATGCAAGTGAGGAAGCCTATGCAACTTGTATTTATATAAGAGGCACATTGCAAGAGAAAGTAAGTTGCAGGTTGGTTGCTGCAATGAGCAGAGTAGCACCTTTGAAAAGGCTTTCTGTTCGAAGGTCGAAATTGATGGGTGCAGTTATTGCTAGTCGGCTTGCAGTTACAGTGCAAAAGTCTTTGGCCCTCTATGAAATTCCAAGCTATTATTGGACAGACTCCACTATAGTTTGGCAATGGTTAAGAAGCCAGGCAAGGAAATGGAAACCATTTGTTGCCAATAGGGTGGAGGAAATTCAAGCGCACACAGATCCCAAGCAATGGAAGCATTGTCCAGGCACCCAAAACCCAGCTGATTTACCAACACGAGGAATTTCAGTAAAAGATCTTGCACAGTCAAGTTTGTGGTGGAATGGGCCAGAGTGGCTAAAACTTGGAAGTGAAAACTGGCCTTCTAATCAGCCTATTGTAGGAGAATGCCAGGCTGAAGAAGCATGGGTGAGTAGGGTGTGTCAATTTTGGGGGTGAAATGACTAAATTGAAAATCATGTGATTTGGTAGCAATTTAATGTAATCATTTGGCATACAAAATGATATCCTTGCTTCAAAAGCAATAAAAAATAACTCCTACCTACATCAATTTTAATTCAAAAATTCCATTTTTCCGTAAATTCGTAACAAAATACAACAAATGTGCGCAAACATCCTATCAACAGTTAAAGTTGCAATAAGATATCATTCAGGGTCTTTATTTGAAAGCAACCAATGCAGTCATGTCCCTTTTGCTGCGGTTCCTTGACATCAGCATTCGGCTTGCTGCTTGCGCTTTGATGTAGCCTTCTCGCCTCTCGTGACTGTAAACTTGACTAGCTGTTTCTGTAACCATTTTCACACATCTCTCCATACTCTGAGTGTGAGAAGGCCACTTTGGCACTTGCATTAGGGCCTCTTTAAGTTGTGTTAAATCTTTGTTTGTTATACATGTTGTCAGTGGTGGCTCCAAAACTTCCGAACTAAGCTAACTAATTCTGACAATTTCGTGGCATTGACGTTTATCGGAGGTACCTTCCTTGTCTGAACAGAGCAGTCTCCCAGCTGGTCATCACCTAGTGATGTTCCTCTAAGCTTTAGAATGATTTCCACAGCCTCAGTTCGCTCTTTGGTACATTGGCTGCAGAGTATTGCTTGCAAAACTGCCTCTGGCCTAGCATACCAAGCGGACCTTCTCACCACAGGTAACACGATGTCCACTACTACTTTCCTTTGGGTTCTCAGTAGCTGTAATTGAAACAAGATGTGGTTGGGCCCCTCCATCCACATTGGATTAAGTTTTACATTGAACCAGTGAGGAAGATAAAACCCAATAATAAATTCAACAATCAACATCAAATTCTGTAGCATTTTGCCCTTCAGTACATGTTTCGAAACCCAAATCCTGCAGAAACGAATCGCTGTAGTTAACCAATGACTGTGACTTACAGGTCCAATCTCCAAGAGAGCCAGATTTTGAGGCAACTCTCCTGATCTGATTGCTTAAACAATACGATAAGCGTAAGATTGATCCGTGCTGAAGTCTTTGATAACTTCTTCAGACAACACTGGAAGGGGAGGGCCTACTTCGACCTTTGGAAATTTTGTATTTATTTCTAATTCCGTTGCTTCATCTAGCATGTTGCCAAGGGGGCCTGACCACTTGTTGTTGCTCTTTGTAGGACCATCAAGTTCCTGGATGAGACGACGAAGAGGTAGTTCCCCTGTGTGCAAATCACATACAATCCAAACAAGCCTTCTTCCAAGTTTTTTCTCTAAATGCGTCATAACACCGCCCTGCCATCCAGTGTTCACCGCAGTTGAGTCTCCACCAATGGCCTGCAGTGAACTGTCAAGGCTTCTTTCTTGAAGCCAACATATTATTTGATCAGCAATTGCCTCTGCATGTTTCTTGCCTTCTACTTCTGCCTCAGGAACAAAGTGAAACAAATAGCGGCCACCAGGTTCGGAACACACAGAGTAGTGTTCTTCTTTGATGAGACCGGGAAACTTTCTGTCCATTCCCTCTACCTCTAGGAGAACTTTTGTGTCATCTCTTCTTCCATCAAACAAAAGGCAAGAGAGATCTTCCTCCTTTAAATCTTTTTCATGCTGATCAGATATTTCCTTCATTATTTTTTCTTGTGCTCTTCTTATCTTATTATGATCTATCACTAAGGATGTATCCTCTCGGCTGATGAGGCCTGCATCTATCCAAGCGGCAGTGGCAAACTCTGCAGTCTCTCGTAGCCCCGTATGATGGCGAATACTGGCAAGGTTAATGTTTGTGTGATAGCGTGGGGTAGACACCCCAGTTAGGTTACTTAGGTTCTAGCAAACAATCAAAAGCACTTACCGGTGCGTTGAATTAGATATTCCTTTGGGAGCCTACCATTAGATTCCTGTGTCCCACAAACAACCTACCTAACTCTCTCTTACATTACCAATTTAGAAGCTATAGACATTACCCTTAACTATACTTAAGTACGGACAACTTCCTACCCCATTTGTCACCCAAGAAACACCACCTAATTACACTCAGCACCAACGATTTGGTCAGATAGGAAAAAACATCGCTAGGCTAGCCCAAAACAATACGAACAGCCGCGTTGGTTCGTTTATGATTTCTCTTGCCATTCAGCTTAGATTTAGTGATATTTCCCCTTTACTGACTTTTAGACTATATACATATATATACACACACGTCACCTCACTCCTCCCCTACAAGTTTAGTCTGTCAGGGAGATGAGGGACCCTAGACGAGCTGCGGAGCGGGGTTGATGTAGTAGGATTAGGTGCAACCTGTATAGGCGGGCGAGTTGAACCATTTTCCGGAGGATCAGTTCTCTCTTCCGGAAGACTCTGGTCCTTCTGCAATTCACGTTCCCATATCTGGTCCTGATGGCGTTTAATAGAACGACCATCTTCTAGTTGGCACTTGAAGGAAACAGGGCCCGTTCTCTCCTGCACAGTTGCAGGAACCCATTTTGGTCCAGCCCCATAGTTGCGAATCATAACTGGATCATTAGGTTGCGCTTCTATAACTCTCCCTCTTTTAGTGTCGTGGTACAACTTCTGTTTTTCCTGATGGCGTAAAAGTCGTTGTTGTAACGTTTCGTTTGGACGTAACAAATCGAAAACTGAACGAATTCCCCGGCCAATCATAAGTTTAGAGGGAGACATCCCCGTCGTGGTGTGAGGTGTTATTCGATATTTAAACAAAAATTTATCCAACACCACTTGCATTTCCTCCCCACGAGACTGACGCAAGGCCGACTTGAAAGTACAGACCATGTTTTCCGCGAGACCATTAGTAGACGGGTGGAAAACACTAGACCGGACATGTCTAATGCCATTTAGGTGGACGAAGGAACGAAATTCCTCACTGGTAAAACAAGTACCATTGTCGGAAACCAGGACTACGGGTAAACCCCATCGAGCGAAAACCGAACGGAGTAAGCGAATAGTAACACCCGAAGTCGTGGAAGTGGTTGGAAAAATTTCCACCCACTTAGAGTAGGCGTCCACAATGACTAGGAAATAAGTATTATTTATAGGACCTGCATAGTCAACATGGATCCTATGCCACGGTATAGTAGGCCATTCCCAAGGATGAAGTGGAGTTTTCCTTGGGAGATCTCTGTTCTCTAGGCAGCTTTGACAGGAACGAACCAATGATTCGAGTTCTCCATCTAAACCAGGCCACCAGAAATAAGCTCTCGCCAGCTCTTTCATTTTGTTGCGCCCATGTGTTCAGCGTGAAGTTCCTTCACTAAATTCGACCTGCCTTCATTTGGAATAATCACTCTGTGGCCCCATAAGAGACAGCCATTTTGAATCGAGAGGCCAGACTGACGTTGATAAAAAGGCTGTAATTCACTCTCAACCTTAGTAGGCCAACCAACTGAGCAGAAATGGATGACCCTAGACAGAATAGGGTCTAATTTTGTCCACTGCTCTATTTGTACCGCAGATACTGAAGTGGCTTCCAAAAACTCCACCAAGTGAACCCATTCTGTAGGTATAGGTACACAATCATTTGGATTTTCTAAGGGCAACTTACTTAGCGCATCAGCCGTACCTAGAAGTTTACCTGACCGATGTACTAAGTCAAATTTATAGGCTTGTAGAATCAGTGCCCATCGTTGAATCCTACCTGAGGCCATAACTGGAATATTTTTATTAGGTGAAAATAAACCTAAAAGAGGCTTATGGTCAGTAATTAGTTTAAATTCATGACCCCATAGATAGAAATGAAATTTTTTTACTGCAAATACTAAGGCTAATGCTTCACGTTCCACTTGTGCATATCGTCTTTCAGTCT
Source organism: Bathynomus jamesi (assembly GCA_023014485.1). Lineage (NCBI taxonomy): Eukaryota > Metazoa > Arthropoda > Malacostraca > Isopoda > Cirolanidae > Bathynomus > Bathynomus jamesi. The sequence goes on from JAJOZX010006681.1 coordinate 121,851, forward strand.
CAGTTAGTGTTCTAGAAGCAATACAGATAGGCCTATCTACACCATCAATGTGGTGAGATAATACTGCCCCAATTCCATAAGAACTGCTGTCTGCTGAAACTACGAGAGGAAGTTTAGGATCACAATGCACTAGGAGCGCGGACTTTAGTAGTACGTCCTTGGAAGCCTCACATGCTTCCTTTTGAGTTTTCTCCCATCTCCACTGTTACCCAGATCGTAATAGCTTATTTAGGGGTTCAAGGAAAGTCGATGCAGTAGACAAAAATTTCCTATAAAAGTTTAGGAGACCTAAATAAGCTTGTAACTGTGTGATGTTTTGTGGAGATGGTGCATTTTCTATTGCTTCTAGTTTATCCACCGTTGGATGAATGCCTGAGGCATCTATGCGGAACCCTAAATATGAAACGTCGTTAGTGACCCATGAACACTTTTCTCTCTTTAGCTTAAGTCCGGAATCCCGGAGTCTTTTTAGAACCGTGGTTAATCTAGTTGCGTGTTCTTTCTTAGACGAACCTGAAATGAGGACATCATCTAGAAAGCAAAGTACCCCTGGAATGTGACCTAGAACTTGGTCCATTGTCCTCTGAAAAATACCCGGAGCCGATGCTATTCCATAGCATAGCCTATTGTACTTATATAGGCCTCGGTGCGTATTTATGATAGTTAATTCTTTAGAATTTTCATCTAAACTTAGTTGAGCATAGGCTTGGGACATGTCGAGTTTTGTGAAATATTTACCTCCAGCAAGAGAGCTAAATAATTCATCAGGCTTGGGTATAGGACAGCAATCTAGAAGGACGGCTCTATTTGCTGTTAAACGGTAATCCCCACATAACCGCACGGACTTGTCCGGTTTTAGTACAGGAACTACTGGGGCAGCCCACTTAGCGTGTGTGACTGGTTCAATAATTTTATCTTTTAGCAGCCTGTCAATTTCTAAATCTACCTTATCCCGCAGTGCATGCGCAATTGAACGAGCCTTACAAAATTTCAGAGTTACATTAGGATCTACTTCTATGCAGACCTGATGGCCTTTTAGGTTGCCTACTTCAGGCCCAAAAACAGAAGAAAACTCCCTTAACAATGAGTCTATGTCAGACGGATATGAGAGTGTATGCACATCTGCCTGACTCTTTGGCAGTGGTGGGCACCGTTAACCAAAAAGTTAACTTCGTTAACCGCTAATCCGTTAACCAAAAAGTTAACTTCGTTAACCGTTAATCCGTTAATTCGTTAAACATGTAACGGAAGTTACCGATAAACCGTTAACGTTAACTTTTATTATAAAAAAAATGAAAAACACAATATATATATAATTTAATTTTCTCTCTTCTTCTCGTTCTCCATTTTGTCCATGAGATGCATGTTGCCCTTCATGAAAATTAGCATATCAAAGTTTTCATTAGACAGGGATGATCTCTTGGCCCTCAGGATGTCCTTGCCCATAGAGAACAAACGCTCCACTGCAGCACTGGAGGGGATGGCTGTGTTGAACTTGATGAACAAGTCCACCAACACTTGCTCACCCAAGAAGGCAGCATCTGTCAGCAAGTCCTTGGAGTTGGTCTCCAGCCAGGTCTTGACCAAGTTCTGGCGCCACACGCTCACATTTACTTCTCAACGCCATCTATTATCTCATAAAGAAACTAATTCACATTGGGACTTGAAAGTACCGGCAGGATCAACCGGGTAGAAAAATAATTATGGAGATTTTAAAGATGTGGTACCTAGAAGTACCGCCAGGACATAAAGGGTTAAGATGAAAACGCTCCCATTGTAAGACATCAATTGACTTAATTTATGTCATCAAAGTGACATGAGAATTGAAATCTTACCTGATCAGTTTTATGGTTCTTGAAATGTATCAAGGAGACTACTAATAAGGTACTCACAGACATATTATAAATATACATGACTTACTTGACAACGATTATTTTTAAATATTCACTAGCACAAACATGTTGCGCAAGAGACAGACTGCAAATGAAACGAATGTAGTTATTTGTTGTAATTGTTACATACATATATATTATTGAAAGTGCCTTAAAATGCTCGTGATATTTCTTGAAAGAAGTTGAAACATTCAACTCAAATGGCAAATCTTTCCGCCTGATTTTACAGTCGACCATGTTTTGCTCAAACCAATGCCATAAATAACTACCATATTTGGTAAGACACAAATTGTGGCGACGGAAACAAATATATCGCCTGATTTTGCACTGCGGAAATGGAAATTCGTTCATCACTATTAACAGTGGCGGATTAATTGCGCACCTGCTCAGCACTGAAAATAATATAAACTTTTAAACGTTTATTTATGAATTTTTTGGGTTAACGGACTTGAGTTAACGGAAGTTAAATGTAACGGAAGTTAATTAGTCCGATAATGATTTTCAAAGTTAACTTAAAAGTTAAATCGTTAATGAAAAAGTTAACTTCGTTAATTAACGATTAACGGATTAACGGTTTGTGCCCAGCTTTGCTCTTTGGCAAGATTTTGTCAATTGGCATTTTCAAAGCGTCAATCCAATCACGGCCTAGTAGAGTAGGCCCTTGCTAATCCACCACTAAAAGGGTTAAGGGATGCGACAAAGTTTTCTGGTTGAGTGTAACTGTGACGGATGCTTCTCCACAAATAGGTATTTGTATGTCCCCATATTTCTTCAAAATCGTTTTAGATGCATGTAGTTTAGGTGTGTTTTTGAAAATTTTATCAAAAACTGTTTTGGACATGACAGTTCGGGCAACACCTGTATCTAGTTCTAGAAGAACTGTAATTCCATTTAGGCCTACCTCTACAATATATGGGCCTGTATTTTTCCCACTTTGCTGCTCATAAAATAGGTACTCCACTATGGAAAACTGATGAGTGGGTAGTTGGGAGGTAACGAAAATGGTTCACTGAGTCGGTAGGTAGTTAATCTAACAATTATTAAATTCCTTTTATGTCAATAACTGGGTGGATGAAACCAATTGGTTGCTCACCAGAGTTATTCGCCACACTAGTATTTATATACTGTGTGACAAGAGCGTGCTCGGTAATAGATATACATTACCGATCAACCAACCAAAAAAAGACCAAGGAGACGCTGGTGGAAAAAGCCCCGCGAAAAGGAGAACAAGGAGAACGAAAACGAGGAACGGGGCGACAAGACGGAACGAGAGAAGGGAGAAGAACAGACACCGAAAAAAGATCCCCACCAGCAAGTACGCTCTCGACAATTATACAGGAAGGAGAAAAGAGACTCTCTAATAACTAGCAGTAAGTGACTAATTGTGTTTTAACCCAGTTAGAAGTAAACTCATTAAATTAAGCTGGATCAGACAACTTAGGCCTACCTTGTGGCCTAAGACCTAGCATCAACTCATAGCTTAACAAAGGTGAAGGTAGATTGCCCTAATCTAATTTGGTGAGGAATCCTACTGTGGATCTCAATTTATCTGCGCGCTCTGGACCATTTCCGGAATCTCTAGGCTGACCCTTACAAGGCTAGACTTAATCTACTCTATAGTTAGACTGGAGATATTAGGGGTGGGTTAATTGGGGACCAATTCATACAGAGCATTTTTCACATTGGTGGTCCGTGTGTGGGGAATTTACAAACCTTAACCTTACTTAACAAAAATTGCAGAATTAGGCTAAATGGTCTAGCCTAAGCCTAACCTAATCAAGCCTAATTAGGTCTACAACCTAGGGCCTAACTAGGAAGCATTTACATTTAAGGAGTCTCATTCTCTTATAAGCTTAGACCTGAGTGACACATAAGTACAAGGGGGGGATTAAACCAAATTTAAAACTTGACTGTTTTGTCTGTGATCTCTCTTCTCTGGTAATTTCTTCTTTTCCTCTATTTCATTACGATCCCCAGTTAAACAATTTTGACTTAAACATGGACAGTGAGGAATTGAAAAAGTTAAAAAAGAAAAGGGGGGGAAAGTTGGGTGCTGTTACAAAGGCCGTGAACACTTTTAACAATATTACACAACCAGGTAAGGAAGATTTAGAGTGTGTAATTCTTAAATTGGAAACTAAAAAGAAGAAAATAATAGCCATTGATGAGAGTATTTCAGAGTTAGTTGAATCCGAAATGGCTGAAGAACAATTGATAGACCTTTACGCTGATAGTGATGTTCAGGTAATCTCAATTGAACAGCAAATAAGGAGACTACAGTTTCGTTTGACTGACTTAACACCACATAAACCTACTTCTGATTTTAATCAAAGGAGAGCTAACTTTCAACCAAATTTAAGTGGCATGCCAAATCCTGAGTCACAAGAATTTAGGGCTACGTTACCCACTTTGCTAGTACCAACATTTGAAGGGGACACGGTACAATTCCCATCTTTCATTGAAAAATTTGAGAGTTTAATAGGTAATAAACCTTATATTTCAACTGTCGATAAGTTTAGCTACTTAACTAGTTTCCTTAAAGGCCCAGCCTATAACCTGATAGCCTATTTACCAGCCGTAGGGAATTCATATGAAGTAGCTATTGATCTCTTAAAACGTAATTACATTAATAAAGATGAGATTGTATTTGAATTATCTAAACAAATTATTGATTTTGCACCCATAAAAGATAACCATAGTGATATGGAAAATTTTTATTCAAAATTAGAAGCTATTATAGGACAACTGGTTAGCAATGAGATAGATATTAAAGCTTCATCTTGGATTATACAAGGCATAATTCTTAGGTGCCTTCCTTTGAGGGTTAAAGATGTTTTAGTTCTAAAGACGGGAGAAAATTATCCTACTCTTGAAAATATCAGAAAACACTTTCCAACTCTCCTAACTAATTACAAACTGAGAAATATTGCAACACAAAATAAGACCCAGACTATGGATAAACCAGAGACTGTCCCCAGAGACCAACTAGCTACAGCCAAACAGACAAAACTTGATACTGTAGAATCAAATGTGACCAACTGGAATACACGAACACCTACATTACAGAACTTTAATGTAACTGCTGCCTCAACTTACACACTATATTGCAAATTTTGTGCAAGTGATGAACACAGTAGTGCTGGGTGTGACAAATATTCAGACTTTAACTCAAGAGCTAAAAGATGTGAACAGTTGAACCTATGTAAAAAGTGTACTGGCCAGGGACATTATAAGAAAGACTGTAAATCTAGGTTAAGATTCAAGTGTAAGTTTTGTAAAAGTTTACGACATGTCTCATCAATGTGTGATTCACCAAAGTGTCCAAACAATAGTACTCAAACTCAAAAGATACCTCCACCAAACAAAGGTAATCAAGAAAATGCCACTTTCATGGGACATTCTGTTTGTTCAAACAACGTAACAAGAAACACTGAGATTCTTTTACCAACTATTACTTTGGACTTAGTGAATAGTGAGGGTAGCGCCACTCCAGTGAGATGTCTTATGGACTGTTGTTCTCAACAAACATTTGTTTCGCAAAATGTAGTTAATAAATTGGGTTTGACACCAAACCCGAATGAACAAAAACTCAATATTGCATCCTTTGTTAAGGATAACTCGGACAAAAATAGCTATAAGACAATTGACCTGGAACTACATTTAGAAAATAAATTAGAGAAAATTGAAGCAGTTATTATTTCTAAAGTAGGACAAAACAAACTGGTTATACCCAAACTAGAACAAACCATAAATCATTTGGGAAAACACTACAAAATAGCTGATAGACATATCACAAACAACACAGTAGCTAACATTGAAATGTTAATAGGGGCAGATTATATTAATTTTATTCATAAGGGCATATTAAAGATAGGTAATGGTATAGCTTATCAGACTATATCAAGGATAGCCCCTTTGGGTGACCTATCCAAATACAACCTAGACCTAAACCAAAATAGTTCATGACTAACAAATACTATGTGCCTCAACTTAGTCCTACATAACACCTGTAAGAATAGCAACACTTTGAATAATATTATATCAACTGAGAACATTAATTCATCACTATCAAATGAAACTCTGGATGAGGCAATTCAAACTTTATGGTTGCTAGAATCTGTGGGTATACATGACACAAATCAAACTTCAGAAGATCAGTTAATGTGTGAAAAATGCTCTGTATTAATTGGTCCACAATTAACCCACCCCTTATATCTCCAGTCTAACTATAGAGTAGATCAAGTCTAGCCTAGAGGGGTCAGCCTAGAGATTCCGGAAATGGTCCAGAGCGGGCAGATAAATTGAGGTCCACAGTAGGATTCCTCACCAAATTAGGTTAGGGCAATCTACCTTTACCTTTGTTAAGCTATGAGTTGATGCTGGGTCTTAGGCCACAATGTACGCCTAAGTTGTCTGACCCAGCTTAATTTAATGAATCTACGTAAAACTGGGCTAAAAACACAATTAGTCACTTACTGCTAGTTATTAGAGAGTCCCTTTTTCCGTCTTTCTTTAGTTGTTAAGAGCGTACTTGCTGGTGGGGATCTTTTTCGTTGTCTGTTCTCGTCCCTTCCCCTTTGTTCTGTCTTCTCGCCCCCGTTCCTCGTTTTCGTTCTTCTTTGTTCTCCTTTTTGCGGGTCTTTTTCCACCAGCGTCGTCTTGGTTTTTTCCTCGGTTCGTTGATCGGTAATGTATATCTATTACCGAGCACGCTCTTGTCACACAGTATATAAATACTAGTGTGGAGAATAACTCTGGTGAGCAACCAATTGGTTTCATCCACCCAGTTATTGACATAAAAGGAATTTAATAATTGTTAGATTAACTACCTACCTACTCAGTGAACCATTTTCGTTACCTCCCAACTACCCACTCATCAGTTTTCCATATACTGGGGGCCCCGGGAGATAAAAAGTTTGGTGTCATTGTCACCAATTTTTATGTCTGAGTGTAGACTAGCTAACTATTTGACTGTAAATGCCTGTTAATCTGATTAACAGTGCCTATCCTCACCTTCTCATGGAGAAGGTGTAGCATTTAATTAGAAGAGAAAATATACATCCATAGGATGAAACTGTCTATGGTCTTTACCATAAGAAAAGAAAAAGTGAAAGTTAGAAGATAAAATTACAATTCCCCAGCATCTATTTTTTGTTGTAAAAATAGTCGCGCCTTTAATGCTGTTTGTCGCTGAGGTCTTGTGTCTGTCAATGTTGTAGTAGGATGCGTTACCACTCCTACTGTCAAAGGAATAGTTACTGGAAGTTCAGTGTCTCCAGTTGTTACTGTCAGTGGAGAAGGTTCTCCAAAGTCCATTGTTTTGGGTCCAGACTCTAAAGGGTACAAAAGAGAAATGTCTCTTGTTGTGTCATCCGTTGAAGTCCTTAATTTGACCACTCTTGTTACCCCGTCTGCCCCTGGTCTGAGTTCTGAAACTCTAGCCAGAGGCCAGTATTGTCTTGGAGTACTGTCATGTATGAGAACAAAGTCCCCTACCTTAATTGTGTCAGACCAATCCTTCTTAGTCATTTGTTTATGTCTCTCCCTTAGACCCATCAAGTACTCAGTTTTCCACTGTTTAATGAAATGAGCTTTAACTCTAGTTAAATGTTGTAACTTAGTCTGGAGCTCATCATGTCGTTGAGTCCAGTTTGGGTCTTCTGAAGAGTCTATATTGTAGTCCGGCAGGAGACTAACTTGTTCTCCCCGAATCAAATGGTTTGGAGTTAATGGTTCCGGGTCATTAATGTTGTCACTCACATAAGTGAGTGGTCTATTGTTGATGATGTTCTCAATCTCAGCCAGGAGAGTGAGCAACTCAAATAAGTGTATCTGTTTTTTAGCAATTGCTTTCTTCAAGCAATTCTTTACTGCTTGTATATTTCTCTCCCAGATAGAACCATACCAAGGAGAGGCAACCGGAATATACTTCCACTTTATGTTTGAATTTTTTATATATAATTGTGTGAGTTCATCGCTTAACAAGTCGTGGATGACTTGTTCACCAGCCTTGAAATATGTAGCATTGTCAGTCCAAACTGTCTTTGGTACTGAATGTCGTGCACAGAATCTCTTAAAGACAGCAACAAAAGATTCTGCTGTAAGGTCCTCCACAACATCCAGATAAACAGCTCGTGAGGCAGCACATGTAAACAGTACAATGTACATTTTTTGTTCAGTGTCAACCACCCCTACAGTCAGAGATGGGCACGATCTTGATCTTCAAGATCAGATCGTGATCTTGAAGATCAAGATCGTGATCTGATCTTGATCTTGAAGATCACTTTTATTATGGTGATCTTGATCTTGATCTAAGATCACTTTATTTCTTGTGATCTTGATCTTGAAGATCACTTTAGACTTCAAGATCACTTAATTTCAGATTCTTAAATATGCCGCTATGCGAATGTCATTTGTTTTTTGTCCAAGCGACATCTGGTGGCAACTTTGTTCAACACCGACTGTTTATGTTTTCTGTTAGTTGGGTGACTTGCGTCATGCGTGGGCTCATGGAAGGTGTAGTTGCTGTGGAATTTAGGCTCGTAAAAAGTGTAATTTACTGTGCAATTATGTTAAAAGTGTTCTATTAATATATTATTATATATAGGCATAAAATATAGCCTATAGGTCCGTATTCATAATAAATTAATTCTAAACATATTTTATTTACAGATTGAATTTTTTAATAATGAGTGCAATTTTACAACTTCAACAGGCTCCCAAGGGAACCAAATATTCTAGGTTGTCACCAGAACAGTATTCAATATATTTAGATAACAATGTTGGTAATAAGGATCAATCTGTGCTATTGAACGGAAAATATTTTCAAATTGTCGAAAAAACTGGAAACAGTATCAAGGTTATTTGTATGCAGTGTACAAAGAAAACTACAATTCTGTCTGCTGGCCTCGACTCAACAAGTAATCTTCTGAGGCACCTCAGGGTTAGTACTACTTAGTAACTAAGTAGTAAGTAGCAACATTAACATAATGGTTCAAGTCATATTTTAAGTGACTGGTGCCATACAAGACTAATGCTACATTTACATAGACGTCCATTTGAATATATTGTGCACTTCAGATATTAATAGATTATGGACTAGTAACTACATTAAAAACTGCCGATATCCAACTATAATAAAACGCCAGGTGTATCTGTCTTTCTCTCTGTCTGATCCATGTCTGTAATTTCTCCTATTTAGTTACTGAAGGACGAAATTCGGCTTTCAATTTAACATAGGATAAAAATGCACTGATCATGGTGAAAATAATTTTAGTTAAAGATAACAAAATTTTAGAATCTTGTTAAGTATTAATTTCAACTAGAAGTTTGATACTCTGATAAATATTATACAGGGTGTTCAAGAAGTCTCTCCGCATGATAATAATTTATTTTCTTGTGCAGAAACTACATTCGGATCTTTTGGGTGAATATGAATCGGAGAAGAAATCTCGCAAGCGTCCAGCTAAAGAAGAAGATGCCAGCGGCAGCAATGCTGGCCCTGCCAAAATTGCCAAGCAGTCAACACTAAGCATGTTCCACATTTCCAAGCAAAAACCAGGACCACCAATATGCAAGGATATCCTTGAAAAGAAGATTCTCTCGCTTGTGGCTAATGGGCTCCTACCATTGAGCCTAGTTGAACTACATGAATTTAAGGATCTTCTTTCATGTTAGTATAACTCAAATATTTTGCTATTTTTTCCATAGCTAATATCTGATTAAAATAATTAATCATATTATTTGTATGAACATTAGACTATCGCTAGCCTAGCTAAATATTTTGATATTTTTTCCATAGCTAATCTATTGTATTTGTTTTAATTTTTAAATATTTTTTTCAGACGTCAACCCGGCTGTTCAGGTGCCATCTAGACGCACCCTGGCTAGATCTCTTGCAACAACAACCAGTACAATGAAGGAAGACATACAAGCAAAACTGGCAGCAGTTGACCATGTGTGTGTTACATGCGACATATGGTCAACTAATCACCGCAGTTTCATGGGAGTCACTGCGCATTGGGTATGCTATTGATTTAGTGTATTATTTTTATATAATTGATAAATTGACCATTGGTGATAGACTGATAGTCTGATAGACTTATAGTATAATCTTTTCAATTATTCGACATGTGTTCCTCATTCATTAATTTGGTGAGTCTTCATTTTGCTGTGATTCACAGTAATTTCACACTAATTCACTGATTCTGTCATCTGTCATTGTGTCTGATTCACAGCAAAATGTGGAAGAGTCCATATTCACAGGCTGTGAATATGGACTCTTCCACATTTTGCTCTTATGGGATGGGTCACTGATGTGGTGGTATGGTAGGCGACTCATCGCTGAATTGCCTCCTTTATATCACATAGTTCTTCTCTTCAATGTTTGGTGGCGCAGTTTAGCTGGTGCGTGTCTAACCAATATTATTAAATTAAGCTTAAAAAAATGTTCATACAAACATTGATTTTATATTCTTACATTACAGATCAATGATGACTTGTCGCGAGGATCAGCTGCACTGGCATGCCGAAGATTTCGTGGAACACATAGCTTTGATAAAATTGCTGGAATATTGGACAGGATCAACTCGGAGCATGGTTTATCTTATAGAAAAGTTGTATCTACAGTCACCGACAATGCATCGAACATGGTGAAATGCTTTAAAGAGTTCGGTGTTCGTGTTCAGAATCGTACTGACGACATTGATGAAGATGATGCAGATGAAGATGATGATGAAAAAGATTCAGATGAAGAGGTTATCATCAGCAACTTTCCTGAACATTCAGGAGAGCATGGAGAGGAGTCAGTGAAACTATCATCCCATATTCGATGTGCCTCCCACACATTGAACTTGGTAGCAACAACTGATGCAGATAAAGGACTGAATTCACCTGGACTAAAGAAGATAAAGCATTCTGCAATGGGAAAATGTTCGGCGCTGTGGAATGCTGCTGGTAAACCCAAGTCAGCAGAAAAAATACAGGAAATAACTGGCGTCCAATTTAGGTACCCATGCGTCACCCGATGGAACTCAATGTACGACTCATTAAGCCAAATATATAAACATAAGAACGACGTGAATGTAGCTCTTGAAGAACTGAATCTACCCATCCTCAAAGACAATGAATTGGAATTTATTTCAGAATATTTGTCTGTTCTAAAACCAATTGCAGCAGCCCTCAACAAATTACAGGCAGAGAAAGAATGCTACTACGGTTGTCTTCTTCCAACAGTCCTAGTGACTCAAGATGCCCTCGCAAGATTGGAGCCTATCCAACCAAACGACCTGCGCTTGAGACACTGCATGCCATTACTGGCAGCAGTCGTCTCTGGCTTCAATGCCAGATTTGGTCATTTTTTGTCGTTGAGCCCCGAGGTAAATGATGCCGTTTTGGCCTCAGTATCTCATCCGTATTTCAAACTTAGATGGATATCATTGTTGCAAGGGCCTAATTTCGGCGATCATGAAGCAATCAAGTCTCAAGTAAAAGACAAGCTGCAAATGGCTGGAAGAAATTGTAATTCCGACAGCAGTGGTAATAGTTCGGTGAACTCAGACTCATCATCTGAAGACGATTTCTTCAGAACTATGGACGGCTCATTCTCTGCTCCTAACAACAAGGAAGACTTGGAAGTCCTCAATTATTTGCAGGACACCAGTAAGGCACTCGACTCTTTAGATAGGTATCCTGCTATAAAGAAGATCTACAAGAGGTATAACACCACGCTACCTTCCTCTGCACCAGTGGAACGGTTGTTTTCGTTTGCTGGCATGGTTCATAGCCCCAAACGAAGTCGTCTCTCGGATGGTAACTTTGAACAATTGGTTTTGCTGAAAGCAAATGTTTACAGCGGTTGAACATTAAATTAACACTCTTAACTTGCGGTTTTTACCCTTATATTGTCAGTAATTGCGTACTGCAGTAAAACTGTAAAATTAAATTCTATGTAAAAAATGTTTACTTATATATGCTGACCATTCATTGATATGGGTTATGGACCTGGTGAAATGAGAATTGAGAAAAATAGAACTAAAAACTATATGTAGGTCATTTAATAGTTTTTTCTTTGCTGATAAGTTATGATAATACTAAGTTTTAAGTTTACCACCTGAAAAACTGAAAGGGGAATCGTCAATCCCCGTGGTTTAGATCAGGTGACATGGGTAGGATGCGATGCTTGTATTGCCTCAGCCCTCAGGGGAGTATTAGGAGTGATACTTTTCAGGAGTGATTAACAAAATAATTTGTTTTTGTTTACTCTACAAGAGTACAACTTTTTTCAATTCATATAAAAGTGATCTTAAAAAGTGATCTTGAAAAGTGATCTTCAAGATCACGATCTTGATCTGGATCTTCAAGATCACATTTTTCTGGTGATCTGATCTTGATCTTCAAGATCACATTTTTCTGGTGATCTGATCTTGATCTTCAAGATCACCAAAGTTGGTGATCTTGCCCATCTCTGCCTACAGTCAATGCTCCTGTATAGTCAATGCCTACAGTCTCAAAGGGTCTGTTGAGAGTAACTCTCTCCTCTGGCAAAGCAGGAGGATTTGGTTTCCTATAGGGCCTAGCATGAATATGCCTACATGTGACACACTCACTCAGGACTGTTTTAACAGTGATCCTTCCCTTGGGTATCCAATAAGTTTTTCTTAATGTAGTTAGTGTCTGTGGTACCCCCATATGATATACATCATTGTGTGTTTTTCTGATGATTAATGTTGTCAAATAGCTAAATCTAGGTAAAAGGATTGGATGTTTGCTTTTGTATGACAGTTTTGATTTGTCTAATCTCCCTTTACACCTTAGAAGGCCTTCCTCATCTCTGAACAAGTTTAGATCCACAACTACTGATGGTACAGGTTCTTTTGTTTGTTTCCCATTAGTGAAGAATTCTAACTCTTTATTGTACTCTTTTTGTTGTGCATGGCCTATCCAGTATTTGGTTGCAACTTCTGTATAATTATGATTGTTTTTATTTAGCTGTTTGTTAATTGTAGTTAAACAGTTGTGAGCAAACCTCAAACAGTAGGCTGTGACCCTGACAAGTTTACTGAAGTCAGAATAACGTTCATAATTAGTGATTGGTTCAACCTTTTCATTTGAAAAGATTAAATTTAATGTCAAGTTAACTTGTTCCACAGGCCATTGGTCTGTATTACAGAGCCACTTAGGTCCCATAAACCAAGTTTTGTTTGACTTCAACAACTTGTAGGATAAACCTCTGGTCAGAAAGTCTGCTGGATTTTGTTTAGTTGGAACATAGTGAAAGTTTACTTGTAGGCTTTCATTAGCTTCAGCTATTTCTTTTAGCCTATTTCTTACAAAGATATTCTTATTATTAATGCTATCATTCCGTATCCAGGCAAGACAAATCTGACTGTCAAGCCAGATGTGGATATCAGTTATGTTCACATCATGGTAAGCATCCTTAAGCAATGAAATGGTTTTAATGGCTAATGCAGCAGCCAATAGTTCCAATTGAGGTATGGTTCGGGTAGGTTTGAGAGGTGCAACTTTCCCTTTTGCATAAATTAGATGACTTTCTGTAGGACTTACAAGATACGCACAGCACCCATAAGCTTGTGTGCTTGCATCAGCAAACACATGAAGTCTCTGGGGCTTATCCCTAAACCCACAGCACCTTTGAATTTTAATGTTCTGCACTTTTGTTAAATCAGCAGCTAACTTCTTCCAAGATTTTTGATTTTCATTTGTTATTGGATCATCCCACCCAACATTTGTCCTCCAAATTTCTTGGAGGAGAATCTTTGATTTTATTGTTGAAGGCAGGAATAGACCCATAGGATCAAAAATTTTGGAAGCCTCTGATAATATTTGTCTTTTAGTATTTGCTTCCTCATCAAGTTTAAAACCTTTAGTACAGATTGAATCATGATTGTTAGAAGTTGCATCCAAATACCAGTTCATACCTAAAGTTTTAACTCTGTCTGATGGCTCAGTAAGACCATTATTATCCTTTAAAATCTTTTTGTTTAAATCCTCATCATTTGAAATCCACTCTCTAAGTTCAAAGTTACCTTGTTGCATAATGTTTTGAGAGTGTTCATAGACTTCAGATAATTCAGATTTGTTGTTGTTTGAGCCTATTAGATTGTCTACGTAAAAATGTTCCTTAAGGAAATTCAATGTTAAAGAGTTATTAAACTGGTTCAAATGATGTCCAATTGTCAATGCTAATAGGCTAGGTGAGCAATTGGCTCCAAACAACACAACATTAAATCTATAGGTTATGAACCCTTTATTCAAATCAAATGGATCCTTGAACCATAAGAACCTAAGTTGGTTCTTATCATATTCATTTTTAAGATTTATTCTCAAAAATGCCTTTGAAATGTCACTTTGTACGGCATATTTATCTAACCTGAACCTCAGTAAGATCTTCACAAGGTCAGAAATGAGATTAGGACCCTCAATCAGGCAATCATTCAAACTGTGTTTATCACTGTCTTTGAGGCTACAGTTATATACTACTCTGAGTTTTGTTGTTGGGGCATCTTGTCGATAAACCCCCTTGTGAGTTAAATAATGACAACCATCTTTTTTAAAAGGGTTATTTGTTACTTCTTCAATGAAGCCTTTCTGTAGCTGTTCTTTGAAGACATCATTATATATTTGAATATTATTATCTTTGAGTTTTTTCATTACTTTATATAAATGTCCTTTAGCTACTTTGAGATTGTCTCTTAAAGTTGGACAATTTATTTTCCAAGGCAACTCAATAAAATAACTATTGTCTTTGCACTGAATGGTGTCTTCAAATCTTTCTACCATTAACTGATCTTCTGAAGTTTGATTTGTGTCATGTATACCCACAGATTCTAGCAACCATAAAGTTTGAATTGCCTCATCCAGAGTTTCATTTGATAGTGATGAATTAATGTTCTCAGTTGATATAATATTATTCAAAGTGTTGCTATTCTTACAGGTGTTATGTAGGACTGAGTTGAGGCACATAGTATTTGTTAGTCATGAACTGTTTTGGTTTAGGTCTAGGTTGTATTTGGATAGGTCACCCAAAGGGGCTATCCCTGATGGAGTCTGAATAGCTATACCATTACCTATCTTCACTATGCCCTTATGAATAAGATTAATATAATCTGCCCCCATTAACATTTCAATGTTAGCTACTGTGTTGTTTGTGATATGTCTATCAGCTATTTTGTAGTGTTTTCCTAAATGATTTATGGTTTGTTCTAGTTTGGGTATAACCAGTTTGTTTTGTCCTACTTTAGAAATAATAACTGCTTCAATTTTCTCTAATTTATTTTCTAAATGTAGTTCCAGGTCAATTGTCTTATAGCTATTTTTGTCCGAGTTATCCTTAACAAAGGATGCAATATTGAGTTTTTGTTCATTCGGGTTTGGTGTCAAACCCAATTTATTAACTACATTTTGCGAAACAAATGTTTGTTGAGAACAACAGTCTATAAGACATCTCACTGGAGTGGTGCTACCCTCACTATTCACTAAGTCCAAAGTAATAGTTGGTAAAAGAATCTCAGTGTTTTTTTGTTCCGTTGTTTGAACAAAGAATGTCCCATGAAAGTGGCATTTTCTTGATTACCTTTGTTTGGTGGAGGTATCTTTTGAGTTTGAGTACCATTGTTTGGACACTTTGGTGAATCACACATTGATGAGACATGTCGTAAACTTTTACAAAACTTACACTTGAATCTTAACCTAGATTTACAGTCTTTCTTATAATGTCCCTGGCCAGTACACTTTTCACATAGGTTCAACTGTTCACATCTTTTAGCTCTTTGGTTAAAGTCTGAATATTTGTCACACCCAGTACTACTGGGTTCATTACTTGCACAAAATTTGCAATGTAGTGTGTAAGTTGAGGCAGCAGTTACATTAAAGTTCTGTAATGTAGGTGTTTGTGTATTACAGTTGGTCACATTTGATTCTACAGTATCAAGTTTTGTCTGTTTGGCTGTAGCTAGTTGGTCTCTGGGAACAGTCTTTGGTTTATCCATAGTCTGGGTCTTATTTTGTGTTGGAATATTTCTCAATTTGTAATTAGTTAGGATATTGGGAAAGTGTTTTCTGATATCTTCAAGATTAGGATAATTTTCTCCGTCTTTAGAACTAAAATATCTTTAACCCTCAAAGGAAGGCACCTAAGAACTATGCCTTGTATAATCCAAGATGAAGCTTTAATATCTATCTCATTGCTAACCAGTTGTCCTACAATAGCTTCTAATTTTGTATAAAAATTTTCCATATCACTATGGTTATCTTTTATGGGTGCAAAATCAAAAATTTGTTGAGATAATTCATATACAATCTCATCTTTATTAATGTAATTACGTTTTAAGAGATCAATAGCTACTTCATATGAATTCCCTACGGCTGGTAAATAGGCTATCAGGTTATAGGCTGGGCCTTTAAGGAAACTAGTTAAGTAGCTAAACTTTTCAACAGTTGAAATATAAGGTTTATTACCTATTAAACTCTCAAATTTGTCAATGAAAGATGGGAATTGTACCGTGTCCCCTTCAAATGTTGGTACTAGCAAAATGGGTAACTGAGCCCTCAATTCTTGTGACTCAGGATTTAGCATGCCACTTAAATTTTGTTGAAGGTTAGCTCTACTTTGATTAAAATCAGAATTAGGTTTATTTGGTGTTAAGTCAGTCAAACGAGACCGTAGTCTCCTTATTTGCTGTTCAATTGAGATTACCTGAACATCATTATCAGCGTAAAGGTCTATCAATTGTTCTTCAGCCATTTCGGATTCAACTAACTCTGAAATACTCTCATCAATGGCTATTATTTCCTTCTTTTTAGTTTCCAATTTAAGAATTACACACTCTAAATCTTCCTTACCTGGTTGTGTAATATTGTTAAAAGTGTTCGTGGCCTTTGTAACAGCACCCAACTTTGCCCCCCTTTTCTTTTTTAACTTTTTCAATTCCGCACTGTCCATGTTTAAGTCAAAATTGTTTAACTGGGGATCGTAATGAAATAGAGGACAAGAAGAAATTACCAGAGAAGAGAGATCACAGACAAAACAGTCAAGTTTTAAATTTAGTTTAATCCACCCCAAGTACTTATGTGTCACTCAGGTCTAAGCTTATAAGAGAATGAGACTCCTTAAATGTAAATGTTTCCTAGTTAGGCCCAGAGCTGGGCAGTATTTAAATACATTTGTATTTAAATACGTATTTAAATACATTTGTGTATTTAGAACTGTATTTATAAATACATTGTTTTTCATGTATTTAAATATAGTATTTAAATACTTTAATGAGTATTTAAATACACTGTATTTAAATACTCAAAATATAAAAATGTAAATACTTTTAGTGGTTTAATACACGTTCTGTACTAGCACAGTACGACGCGTCGACAGTGTAGTACAGCATGGTTCATGTTTCAACGTGTCAGTTCAATCAGTTGTGTGCCACTCTTAGTCGAAAGCGGTTGATTTCTTTATCGTGTGCGTGTCATGGCTTCAATAAGCAAATTTGTATGTATTTAAAATGTATTTACAAATGTATTTAAATACAATTGATGTATTTTGTATTTAGTATCTAAATACATTCGTAAAATGTATTTAGTATTTAGTATTTAAATACATTTCTCCCATGTATTTAGTATTTAGTATTTAAATACATTCAATGTATTTATTTCCCAGCTCTGGTTAGGCCCTAGGTTGTAGACGTAATTAGGCTTGATTAGGTTAGGCTTAGGCTTAGGCTAGACCATTTAGCCTAATTCTGCAATTTTTGTTAAGTAAGGTTAAGGTTTGTTTATTCCCCACACACGGGCCACCAATGTGAAAAATGCTCTGTATGAATTGGTCCACAATTAACCCACCCCTTATATCTCCAGTCTAACTATAGAGTAGATCAAGTCTAGCCTAGAGGGGTCAGCCTAGAGATTCCGGAAATGGTCCAGAGCGGGCAGATAAATTGAGGTCCACAGTAGGATTCCTCACCAAACTAGGTTAGGGCAATCTACCTTTACCTTTGTTAAGCTATGAGTTGATGCTGGTCTTAGGCCACAATGTACGCCTAAGTTGTCTGACCCAGCTTAATTTAATGAATCTACGTAAAACTGGGCTAAAAACACAATTAGTCACTTACTGCTAGTTATTAGAGAGTCCCTTTTTCCGTCTTTGTTTAGTTGTTAAGAGCGTACTTGCTGGTGGGGATCTTTTTCGTTGTCTGTTCTCGTCCCTTCCCCTTTGTTCTGTCTTCTCGCCCCCGTTCCTCGTTTTCGTTCTTTTTTGTTCTCCTTTTAGCGGGTCTTTTTCCACCAGCGTCGTCTTGGTTTTTTCCTCGGTTCGTTCATCGGTAATGTATATCTATTACCGAGCACGCTCTTGTCACACATATATAAATACTAGTGTGGAGAATAACTCTGGTGAGTAACCAATTGGTTTCATCCACCCAGTTATTGACATAAAAGGAATTTAATAATTGTTAGATTAACTACCTACCTACTCAGTGAACCATTTTCGTTACCTCCCAACTACCCACTCATCAGTTTTCCATAAATGGTAGAAAGATTTGAAGACACCATTCAGTGCAAAGACAATAGTTATTTTATTGAGTTACCTTGGAAAATAAATTGTCCAACTTTAAGAGATAATCTCAAAGTAGCTAAAGGACATTTATATAAAGTAATGAAAAAACTCAAACAAGATAATAATATTAAAAAGTACAGTGATGTCTTCAAAGAACAGCTACAGAAAGGCTTCATTGAAGAAGTAACAAATAACCCTTTTAAAAAAGATGGTTGTCATTATTTAACCCACAGGGGGGTTTATCGACAAGATGCCCCAACAACAAAACTCAGAGTAGTATATAACTGTAGCCTCAAAGACAGTGATAAACACAGTTTGAATGATTGCCTGATTGAGGGTCCTAATCTCATTTCTGACCTTGTGAAGATCTTACTGAGGTTCAGGTTAGATAAATATGCCGTACAAAGTGACATTTCAAAGGCATTTTTGAGAATAAATCTTAAAAATGAATATGATAAGAACCAACTTAGGTTCTTATGGTTCAAGGATCCATTTGATTTGAATAAAGGGTTCATAACCTATAGATTTAATGTTGTGTTGTTTGGAGCCAATTGCTCACCTAGCCTATTAGCATTGACAATTGGACATCATTTGAACCAGTTTAATAACTCTTTAACATTGAATTTCCTTAAGGAACATTTTTACGTAGACAATCTAATAGGCTCAACAACAACAAAATCTGAATTATCTGAAGTCTATGAACACTCTCAAAACATTATGCAACAAGGTAACTTTGAACTTAGAGAGTGGATTTCAAATGATGAGGATTTAAACAAAAAGATTTTAAAGGATAATAATGGTCTTACTGAGCAATCAGACAGAGTTAAAACTTTAGGTATGAACTGGTATTTGGATGCAACTTCTAACAATCATGATTCAATCTGTACTAAAGGTTTTAAACTTGATGAGGAAGCAAATACTAAAAGACAAATATTATCAGAGGCTTCCAAAATTTTTGATCCTATGGGTCTATTCCTGCCTTCAACAATAAAATCAAAGATTCTCCTCCAAGAAATTTGGAGGACAAATGTTGGGTGGGATGATCCAATAACAAATGAAAATCAAAAATCTTGGAAGAAGTTAGCTGCTGATTTAACAAAAGTGCAGAACATTAAAATTCAAAGGTGCTGTGGGTTTAGGGATAAGCCCCAGAGACTTCATGTGTTTGCTGATGCAAGCACACAAGCTTATGGGTGCTGTGCGTATCTTGTAAGTCCTACAGAAAGTCATCTAATTTATGCAAAAGGGAAAGTTGCACCTCTCAAACCTACCCGAACCATACCTCAATTGGAACTATTGGCTGCTGCATTAGCCATTAAAACCATTTCATTGCTTAAGGATGCTTACCATGATGTGAACATAACTGATATCCACATCTGGCTTGACAGTCAGATTTGTCTTGCCTGGATACGGAATGATAGCATTAATAATAAGAATATCTTTGTAAGAAATAGGCTAAAAGAAATAGCTGAAGCTAATGAAAGCCTACAAGTAAACTTTCACTATGTTCCAACTAAACAAAATCCAGCAGACTTTCTGACCAGAGGTTTATCCTACAAGTTGTTGAAGTCAAAAAAAACTTGGTTTATGGGACCTAAGTGGCTCTGTAATACAGACCAATGGCCTGTGGAACAAGTTAACTTGACATTAAATTTAATCTTTTCAAATGAAAAGGTTGAACCAATCACTAATTATGAACGTTATTCTGACTCAGTAAACTTGTCAGGGTCACAGCCTACTGTTTGAGGTTTGCTCACAACTGTTTAACTACAATTAACAAACAGCTAAATAAAAACAATCATAATTATACAGAAGTTGCAACCAAATACTGGATAGGCCATGCACAACAAAAAGAGTACAATAAAGAGTTAGAATTCTTCACTAATGGGAAACAAACAAAAGAACCTGTACCATCAGTAGTTGTGGATCTAAACTTGTTCAGAGATGAGGAAGGCCTTCTAAGGTGTAAAGGGAGATTAGACAAATCAAAACTGTCATACAAAAGCAAACATCCAATCCTTTTACCTAGATTTAGCTATTTGACAACATTAATCATCAGAAAAACACACAATGATGTATATCATATGGGGGTACCACAGACACTAACTACATTAAGGAAAACTTATTGGATACCCAAGGGAAGGATCACTGTTAAAACAGTCCTGAGTGAGTGTGTCACATGTAGGCATTCATGCTAGGCCCTATAGGAAACCAAATCCTCCTGCTTTGCCAGAGAAGAGAGTTACTCTCAACAGACCCTTTGAGACTGTAGGCATTGACTATACAGGAGCATTGACTGTAGGGGTGGTTGACACTGAACAAAAAATGTACATTGTACTGTTTACATGTGCTGCCTCACGAGCTGTTTATTTGGATGTTGTGGAGGACCTTACAGCAGAATCTTTTGTTGCTGTCTTTAAGAGATTCTGTGCACGACATTCAGTACCAAAGACAGTTTGGACTGACAATGCTACATATTTCAAGGCTGGTGAACAAGTCATCCACGACTTGTTAAGCGATGAACTCACACAATTATATAAAAAAATTCAAACATAAAGTGGAAGTATATTCCGGTTGCCTCTCCTTGGTATGGTTCTATCTGGGAGAGAAATATACAAACAGTAAAGAATTGCTTGAAGAAAGCAATTGGTAAAAAACAGATACACTTATTTGAGTTGCTCACTCTCCTGGCTGAGATTGAGAACATCATCAACAATAGACCACTCACTTATGTGCGTGACAACATTAATGACCCGGAACCATTAACTCCAAATCATTTGATTCGGGGAGAACAAGTTAGTCTCCTGCCGGACTACAATATAGACTCTTCAGAAGACCCAAACTGGACTCATCGACACGATGAACTCCAGACTAAGTTACAACACTTAACTAGAGTTAAAGCTCATTTTATTAAACAGTGGAAAACTGAGTCCTTGATGGGTCTAAGGGAGAGACATAAACAAATGACTAAGAAGGATTGGTCTGACACAATTAAGGTAGGGGACCTTGTTCTCATACATGACAGTACTCCAAGACAATACTGGCCTCTGGCTAGAGTTTTAGAACTCAGACCAGGGGCAGATGGGGTAACAAGAGTTGTCAAATTAAGGACTTCAACGGGTGACACAACAAGAGACATTTCTCTTTTGTACCCTTTAGAGTCTGGACCCAAAACAATGGACTTTGGAGAACCTTCTCCACTGACAGTAACAACTGGAGACACAGAACTTCCAGTAACTATTCCTTTGACAGTAGGAGTGGTAACGCATCCTACTACAACATTGACAGACACAAGACCTCAGCGACAAACAGCATTAAAGGCGCGACTAGTTTTACAACAAAAAATAGATGCTGGGGAATTGTAATTTTATCTTCTAACCTTCACTTTTTCTTTTCTTATGGTAAAGACCATAGACAGTTTCATCCTATGGATGTATATTTTCTCTTCTAATTAAATACTACACCTTCTCCATGAGAAGGTGAGGATAGTCACTGTTAATCAGATTAACAGGCATTTACAGTCAAATAGTTAGCTAGTCTACACTCAGACATAAAAATTGGTGACAATGACACCAAAATGTTTATCTCCCGGGGCCCCCAGTATATGGAAAACTGATGAGTGGGTAGTTGGGAGGTAACGAAAATGGTTCACTGAGTAGGTAGGTAGTTAATCTAACAATTATTAAATTCCTTTTATGTCAATAACTGGGTGGATGAAACCAATTGGTTGCACACCAGAGTTATTCTCCACACTAGTATTTATATACTGTGTGACAAGAGCGTGCTCGGTAATAGATATACATTACCGATCAACCAACCAAAAAAAGACCAAGGAGACGCTGGTGGAAAAAGCCCCGCGAAAAGGAGAACAAGGAGAACGAAAACGAGGAACGGGGCGACAAGACGGAACGAGAGAAGGGAGAAGAACAAGTACGCTCTCGACAATTATACAGGAAGGAGAAAAGAGACTCTCTAATAACTAGCAGTAAGTGACTAATTGTGTTTTAACCCAGTTAGAAGTAAACTCATTAAATTAAGCTGGGTCAGACAACTTAGGCCTACCTTGTGGCCTAAGACCTAGCATCAACTCATAGCTTAACAAAGGTGAAGGTAGATTGCCCTAACCTAATTTGGTGAGGAATCCTACTGTGGACCTCAATTTATCTGCCCGCTCTGGACCATTTCCGGAATCTCTAGGCTGACCCTTACAAGGCTAGACTTAATCTACTCTATAGTTAGACTGGAGATATTAGGGGTGGGTTAATTGGGGACCAATTCATACAGAGCATTTTTCACACCACTCCAATGTTCGAAGTATTTCCCTTTTGAGGATTTACACTAGAAATGTTAAAATTAGAATTTTCACCCTTCGTTTTCTTTGAAAAACACACTTTAGCTATGTGGCCTATTTTACTACAGTTTCGGCAAACTGCTTCTTTAAAAGGGCAGTCCTTCTTCCAATGGTGTTTTCCACACCCCGTACATGGCTTGGAAGGCTTAGTAGAATTAGTAGGCTTAGTCGTATTCGCCTCATACCTTTTATTTGCCTGTCTAGTAGGCTCATTAGGTCTGCCAGGCCTAGAAGATTTAAAGCTATTTACGTGTTGGGCTTTACTACTGTGATTTCCAAAAGCTCTAACATCTTTAGCAGCTGCTTCTCTCGCCGTAGCTATTTCTACAGCCTGACTAAAAGTTAGGTCCTGTATGGCTAATAGGGCTCTCTGGGTAGACTCCTCTTTGAGACCCATTACAAACCTATCTCTTATCATTTCATCTAATTTGTCCCCAAATTTACACGTACGGCTATGGCTTTTTACTCCTGCAACAAACTCTGCAATACTTTCATTTCCCGTCTGATGCCTTGAATAAAATTTGAAACGTTCATAGATGAGAACTACTCGGGGTTTGTAGTGATCGGTTAGGGCCTGTACCAATTCATTATAGGTGCAGGTTTCCGGTGCTTTAGGAGAAACTAGGTCCATAACTAAACCAAACGTTTTAGGGCCTATTATAGTTAAAAAGGTAGGTACTTTCTTAGCATCAGGAATGGAATTTGCCTCGAAAAACAACCTCACCCTAGTGGCATAAGCTTCGAAGTCCTCCCCAGAGTCTTCGTAGGGGCTTATATGGCCAATCACCGACATGCTAGAGCAAAACCGAATTAGGCCAAATCACGTGAAGTAGGTTAGATTAGGTTTAAATTTGATCTAGTTACTCCCCAGTTAGGGCTGAATAGTGAATTGTATTAGAGTTAGGGCTGAGTAGGAATTAGTTTTAGAGTTAGGGCTGAGTAGGAATTAGTTTTAGAGTTAGGGCTGAGTAGGAATTAGTTTTAGAGTTAGGGCTGAGTAGGAATTAGTTTTAGAGTTAGGGCTGAGTAGGAATTAGTTTTAGAGTTAGGGCTGAGTAGGAATTAGTTTTAGAGTTAGGCCGGCGGGACCTACGCTATAGTACGGTAGCTTACCCACACAAACAAACCAAATCCAAACAACCACTTGAACCCAATAAGCCAAATTAAACCAATGAGCCAAATTTAACCCAATGAACAAAATTTAATCAAATGAGCCAAGTTTAATCCAATGAGCTAAATTAAATCCCATGAGCTTAATCGAATCCCATGAGCTTAATTGAATCCCATGAGCTTAATTGAATCCCATCCTCGTCGCCAAATGTGATAGCGTGGGGTAGACACCCCAGTTAGGTTACTTAGGTTCTAGCAAACAATCAAAAGCACTTACCGGTGCGTTGAATTGGATATTCCTTTGGGAGCCTACCATTAGATTCCTGTGTCCCACAAACAGCCTACCTAACTCTCTCTTACATTACCAATTTAGAAGCTATAGACATTACCCCTAACTATACTTAAGTACGGACAACTTCCTACCCCATTTGTCACCTTAGAAACACCACCTAATTACACTCAGCACCAACGATTTGGTCAGATAGGAAAAAACATCGCTAGGCTAGCCCAAAACAATACGAACAGCCGCGTTGGTTCGTTTATGACTTCTCTTGCCATTCAGCTTAGATTTAGTGATATTTCCCCTTTAGTGACTTTTAGACTATATACATATATATACACACACGTCACCTCAGTTTGAAATGTCTTTAGTGTTGTATTTCATTCTCTTCGGCGACGGTTCAGATGGCATTTTGGAGCTATCATCTGATGTTGCTTCTTTCTGTTCATCTGAAGAGCTTTCAAAGAAGTGAGAAACCTCGATAGAACTCTTCATCTCTTTGGGTGGCTTCTTCACTCTTCTTTTTCTTCCTTTCTTCCATCTCTCGGATTTTCTCTTTTTTCTTAGCAATAACAATCTGGTTTTTGGTTTCTGAATAATCTGCCGAACCAATATGCATACTTCCTTGGCCTCCTGCCTTTGTTCCTTGCACCTTTATGAAAGCCAGCTCCAAAACAGGGATCTTCTTCTCACGAGGACAGCGACAATCAATGTGAGGATGAGGTTCTCTTCTGCATGAGGGAGAACAATTGGCTTCAGAACACAACTCTATGGGACACTGGCAGTTAAAAATGTCAAGAAGAGTATCAAGTGTGTGCAGAAATTTATTTTTCTTTGCTAGTTTTCCTTTACCAAGTGATGTCTCAACTGCTTTGTGCCACAGCTTTGTTAATTTTAGCTCAATAGTTCTATACTGATTGAGTACAGGTGGTTTGAATAACACATTAGCTTTTCTCCACTGATGCAGAAGAGGGGGAATCATGTCCCTTATGAATTCTTTCTCTGTGTAGTGTGTAGTTCCTTCTATCCTTTGTATTTTGTTCACGAAGGAGTAACCCTAATCTCAGCATGTCTCGCACTGTTGGTAGTTCTGATACGGGAAGCTCCTTGCCTGTACCGACTAACAGGCTCAAGTGGCATGAGGACTGACCTCTTGTCTTCAATTTTGGCATTTTAGGAATATCTGAAAAGAAAGAAAAACATTTAAGTATTTTATATCAATTACGATGTTTCAAAGTTTAGTCATTCGATGTTCTAAAATTCAATAAAAAAATATTCCATGGGATTACAACATAATTAGACAGAAGAATATGATAATAATAAATAATTGTAATAATCAATAATCCATACTTACAGTTAAACTGTAGTATTCGTCTAGTAGAATAACTATGAAGTAGGTACAAGAGCAATAACAGCAAACCACCGTCTATGACATCTAAGAGGCAAATGAGGACTGAGAGTGAGGGACAGTTCTATTCATGTTGTGACTTGTACATTGTACAACAGCTATATGACCTTGAAAACACTCCATATGCGATCAGTGGGATAATTCTGTGACAGATGAATAGTTAATCAATTTATGTCCTATCATTTAGTAAAAGAGTCAATTTCTGAAACTTTAAGGTAAAATTGATGTAGGTAAGGGTTATTTTATTTTATTTTGGTTGCCAATTTCAAATTTTGACATGAAAAGACACTATATTTTCACTACCAAAATTGATTTGAAAAAAGTTGACAAAATTTACACACCCTAATGGGTAAGTCAGGTGAGAAAATGCACTGTAAACAGTTGTCAAGTTATGCAGCAGGACCCCATATTGAGGCTTGAGGACATTAGCAGTCTGAAAAGGTTGTTAAGAGTGACAGCATGGGTATATAGATTTACCAACAATATTAAGGGAGAAACAAGAAGGGAAGGAATTCTGAACAGTAAGGAGATTCAGCAAGCCAGGTAATACTGGGTGGTATATGTGCAGAAGGAAAAATTTAGTGAAGAGATCAGGATTTATTGAGAGTAGGAGGTCGACTACAGTTTTCTGGGCTTCCAGAGGAGAAAAGACATCCAATTTTGCTACCTTCTGGGGGGCACTTTGTGGACCTTTTGATCCTGGATACTCATCATAAGTTGTTACATGCTGGAGTTAGAGAAGTGATAATAGAGATCAGACAACAGTTTTGGATTCCCAAAATTAGAAAAAAAGGTCTTGCATAAATGTGTGGTTTGCAAGAGTTGGAGTGCAAAGCCTTATTATGAAAAGGTGGCTCCACTTCCAAGAGAACGGTGTGTCTATACTGCCCCATTTGATGTAGTGGGAGTAGACTTCGCAGGTCCAGTCTATGTGTATGAGCGAGGGGAGTCTAACAAAGGTTATATATGTCTTTTCACATGTGCTACCACCAGAGCAATCCATTTGGAGTTGGTAAGCAACTTTAGTAGTGATGTATTTCTTTTGGCCTTTAAAAGGTTTGTGAACAGAAGGGGTTTCCCAAATAAAATCATATCCGATAATGCAAAAACCTTCAAAAAGGCTGGAAAGGAACTCCAAGAAGTTTGGTCCTTGCTAAAAGAGGAAGGATTCTAATCCTACTTTTCACACCAAGGGGTACAGTGGGAGTTTATTGTTGAGGGAGCACCATGGTGGGGAGGATTTTGGGAAAGGCTAGTGAGAAGTGTAAAGTGCCCATTAAAGAAACTTTTAGCTAATGCTCATTTGAGCAAAGAAGAATTCTGCACTGTTTTATGTGAAGTAGAAGCAATGGTGAACAGTAGGCCTATCACTTTTGTTTATAACAGTATGCAGGATGCAGAGCCATTGACACCAAATCATTTTCTTTGTGGTAAACGATTAACATCAAGCCCCAGTGTGCCAGAAGACTTGCAGCCTATCCAGAGCACTCAAGGAGAGTTAACCAGACGGTTCAGGTAGCTTGAAGAGCTACAAGATCAGTTATGGAAGAGGTGGCAGATGGAATACTTGCCAGAACTCAATTATTACCCATCAGGCAATGTAAAGGGCTCCAATGCAAATTGTATGAAGGTGGGAGAAGTGGTAATGATTGGGGATGAATGACCAAGGCAATGCTGGAAGCTTGGCATAATTGAAGAGTTGTTTGTTGGCAAAGACAATTTAGTTAGGTCTGCACTGGTAAAGACTTCAGGAGGAAAATTAAAGAGACCTATACAAAAACTCTATGCTTCAGAAATCAGCAAAAACACGGATAGTCAAGATGAAACATTTGAGTTACAGCCTCATGGAGAAGGCTTGGCTAACCTTGCAGAAGGTAATGACAACAATGCCTCTTCGGTGGGGAGTGTTAGAAAATCTAGAAGAAGAAGAACCATTGTTGTCCCAAGGCGATATGATGACTAAGCTGATTGATGCAGCATTGCTTGTATATATTAAGTTAAGGTGTATATATATCCATCTCATAATTGTAAGGTTAGTGAAAAATTCATTTAGAGCTAGCATTTTGGGCTCTGTGGCATAATTGTTTGGGCACTCTTGTGGCATCATTTTTTGGGGCGCTGCGCGTCTTTTCTACTCGTTTGTGGAATGCCGTACTTACAGTGTGTGGTCTTATAGAGAGCTCTCTTGCAATTCAGTTTGGTTGTTTAGATACAAGATTGTTGCATCGTTCAATGGTGCAAGTTGTGTTGTTGTTGCAAGGTTTAGAAAGACCATAAATAGTGTCCCTTTTGTTTTTTATCTTAAATTCAGGCAACTGAGGCCTAAGGTAGGCCCACATCGAGTCAGCAACCCTGAGGTAGGACCTAATAGGACCTCCAAGTCCGTAAGTTTTTAATTCTAGCTTAAGTTGGGCTGTAGGTTGAACTGGTCCTTCAGAGCTTGGCCGTTCACGGCTCAGCTGGGATTTTGAACCCAATAAAAAAAATAATAACAACAACATCACAAGTGCGCTGAACCTCTGGTCCACTCCGGAGAGGGCGATCGGTTACCTACGTGCCGCCGGCTTGCTTGATCAGGGTGGGCTGATCGGTTACACAACAACAACAACCACCACTAGGCCACCCATTTATCTACCAACCACTTTCTTTATTGTGTGGAAGGATAAACAGCTGGGTTTTGCTGCGTGCCGGCTGCCGTCACCGGGGCCGATGGATTCGTAGTCAGCGACGCTAACAACTACACCACCGAGGCGCATATACATCTCGAATTTACCTCGAAGCGCTTCTGCCTCAAGGGTGCGCTGCTCCCACGAAGTCCGCTCAGCGCCTCCCGAGGCGGGGCCACAACGGAGTCGCCACCCTTCTTTTCTCTTGCGCTCTTGCCATGCGATTTGGTCCACTAATGAATTTGTGAGGGTTGGTCTGGCAGAGGAATACCCTAGCACTGTGGATTGCTCGGGTATGTTGGCTAAAAACATGTCCAAATGTCTTTTAAAAGTATCTACTGGGACTGCACTTACAGTATATCCCTAAGGTACTGAGGCAAGGAGTTAAACAGGCGAGAACCCTGCCTAGAGATACTATTATATTGAAGGGTTTGAATCCTTCTCAAGCTATTTGGTGGGAGGTGATGTTTTTCGTGACCGGACAGCTCATACCAGGACAACACATACCCGGACAACTCAGACCCGGACAACTCAGACCCGGACAACTCATACCTAGGACAACTCATACCTAGGACAACTCATACTCTCTTCATCAATTACCACCCCATTGTTGATCTTTTCATCTATATCCACCCCGAAAGTTTAAACTCTGCAAATTAACCAAAATAAGATAAGAAAACAATAACAACAAATTTATTATTTATTGCAAACATATAATAAATAGAGAACCATTATTTACATAGGATAAAATTTGAATGCCCGGTTAGGTCAACTGTACGCCCTTGACGATTGGTTAGGTTTAGTCGTGATATTTTCGTTAGTTTTAACGAAAATATCACGACTAAACCTAACCAATCGTCAAGGGCGTACAGTTGACCTAACTGGGCATTCAATGAACCCAACCGGGTATTCAGTTGACCTAACCGGGCATTCAATAAACCTAACAAGCTTGACCTTCGCGAAATGAGAAATCATCGCGCGGAACCTTTGTAAGGTTGTAAGGTAAGGTATATAACTTGCATGACTTTTAAATGTTTAAATTTAATTTTTAATTTTACAAAATAAATGTTTTCATTAATTTTAAAAATAAATGTTTTCATTAATTTTAAAAATAAATGTTTTCATTAATTTTAAAAATAAATGTTTTCATTTCAAAATGTTTTCATTAATAACTTGCATGAATTCTAAATGTTTAAATTTAATTTTTAATTTTACAAAATAAATGTTTTCATTAATTTTTCATTTTTTTTTCTGGTCCTAGGTATGAGTTGTCCTAGGTATGAGTTGTCCTAGGTATGAGTTGTCCGGGTATGAGTTGTCCGGGTATAAGTTGTCCTGGTATGAGCTGTCCTGGTATGAGCTGTCCTGGTATGAACTGTCCTAGAACCGATGTTTTTGACACATTCTGCCAGTTCTTTTTGAGGTGGGCATAATTGGTTCGGTATTGGGGGCAACTAAAAGCCCTTCTAGAATTTTCCAGGTGTAGATCAGGATGTATCTCTCAAACCTCCTCTCTATGGAATAAAGGTCAAGATCTCTGAGCTTATCCCAGTAGTTTAATTTGTTTTTACTCGCCTGTTGCTCATCAGGTTGGTTAATATATGAAGTAAAGGTTCTTTGTAGGCCCTCAATTTTTTGCAATTCATTCTGTTTGTGGGGAAACCATAATTAAGAGCAGTAGTCGATGCGTGGAGGAACAAGTGATTTCCACAGGGTAAGCATGGTCATACTGTCCCTAGTTCTGAATGTCCTTAGTATATATCCTATTAGTTGTTTGCATGATGAGGTTATTTTGTCAATGTGCCTGTTGAATGTTGCATCGTCAGATAATATAACCCCTAGATCCCTTACATGATCAGTTTGTACAATATCTTTTCCTGTGGGTCCAGTGTAGTTGAATTGTTCTTTTAGGCATTTATTTGGTCCATACTTAATTAGTTCAATTTTGTCTTCATTGAAGGCCATATTGTTTGCATCTGCCCATGCATATATAGTTTGTGGATATTTTTGTAGCTCTGCACAGTCTTCTTTTTCTGTAATTGGCGTAATTTAATATATGAAGTAAAGGTTCTTTGTAGGCCCTCAATTTTTTGCAATTCATTCTGTTTGTGGGGAAACCATAATTAAGAGCAGTAGTCGATGCGTGGAAGAACGAATGATTTCCACAGGGTAAGCATGGTCATACTGTCCCTAGTTCTGAATGTCCTCAGTATATAATCCTATTAGTTGTTTGCATGATGAGGTTATTTTGTCAATGTGCCTGTTGAATGTTGCATCTTAAAATAATATAACCCCTAGATCCCTTACATGAATTGTTCTTTTAGGCATTTATTTGGTCATACTTAATTAGTTCAACTTTGTCTTCATTGAAGGCCATATTGTTTGCATCTACCCATGTGTATATATAGTTTGTGGATCTTTTTGTAGCTCTGCACAGTCTTCTTTTTCTGTAATTGGTGTAATTTAATATATGAAGTAAAGATTCTTTGTAGGCCCTCAATTTTTTGCAATTCATTCTGTCTGTGGGGAAACCATAATTGAGGGCAGTAGTCGATGCGTAGAAGAACAAGTGATTTCCACAGGGTAAGCATGGTCATACTGTCCCTAGTTCTGAATGTCCTCAGTATATATCCTATTTAGTAGACATGTTAAGTGCACAAAATAGGGTGTCCACTTCAAATCATGATGCAAAGGTCCCCTTTGGTATGGGAGTTCCTTAGGGCCATAAGAAAGAATTTATCCATGACACAAGTTGTATCTATGCATAGACATACTTAATTTTATGCCTAATCAGCATAATTTATGCTAATGACCGTATTTCTAACTTTTGAACCAATTAACTTAGAAACGTGTGTGATGACTCGTTTTCAGCTAAATTCAGCATGAAAAATCGATTTCTGAGGTTATTGTGGGGTTTGGAGGTCATTTTGACCCCAAAATCAAATATGGCCGCTGGCTGCCATGTTGAAATTGGGGAGTTTCCGCAGTTTCCAAACTGACGGAGTGAGACACCCCAAAATAACCTCGGAAATGGCTTTCTCGTGCTGAATTTAGCTGAAACCGAGTCATCACACACGTTTCTAAGTTCTGCGACCTTTAGAAATTCAATTTCATGTTTCAGATTTACAATGATTAATCCGAAATGAGTGACTCTAAAAGCACGCCTGCCATCATGGACACTCGCGACTGGAGCTTATGCTTCATATGTCAGTCAGACAAAAGCTATGAACCGACTAAGAATTCTTCATCATCTGTGAAATTGAGAAACAAACCTGAAAGACTTTCAGCCTCTTATAAAGAAGTTACGGACAACATCCAGGAGCTCAAGGAATTAGGGAGTTGCCTGACTTTGTAGTCGTAGATGACATTGGTGGCGGTGCTGGTGGCGGTGCTCAGAATGTAGTGCAGCTGATGATTTCTAATCAAGTAGTGTGGCACAAAAGTTGCAGGAATGCTGGCGACAATCAAAAAGTGCAGAGAGCGAGGAAAAAGTATCAAGGGCAAGAGTCAGTTAGCCCGGTGAAAACTCGCCGCATGAACAGTGGTGCCAGGTCCATCACACAGGCCTCACCCTCTACATCTTCGAACGAACCAGTCGACACTCCATGCCTCTTCTGTGACGAAGTGGGCAACAAGAAAGAGCTGAGGAAGGTCTCCACTCTTGGCTTGGATAAGAAAGTCAATGATTGCACTCGAGTGTTAGGTGACAAACGTTTGTTGGCTAAACTTTCTGCCGGTGACATGGTGGCTATTAATGCCGTCTATCATCGTGCGTGCCTGACTTGGCTCTACAGGAAAGCGGCGACGGTCGGATGTGACACTACTGAGAGTCATGCGACTCAGGTGATCCGAGCACATGTTCTCAACGAGTTACTTGACTTTATTGAAGATAATCGTGTTTCAGGGACGTCACTGGCAATGGTTGACTTGACGGCCCTCTATGACAAGCGCCTAGCCGCTCGCGGTTTTCCCTATATCAAATTCAATACAACACGCCTTCGAGAGGATATTGAGCGCATGATTCCTGACATGAAGGCGAAACCAATGAATCGTTGCTGGTCTCTTGTTTTCGACGACGACCTAAGCAAAGCTGTAGTTGATATGGAAAACAATATATCAACTGAAGTCCCCATCCTCCACAAAGCAGCCAAGATCCTCCGACGAGATTATCTCCACATGAAACAGGCTTTCACAAGCTCCTTCTCAACCTCATGTGAAGCTGAATCCATCCCGCTCACGTTGAGATCATTCTTGCACATGCTTCTTGATGGACCAGGCATCGATGAGCCGGCTCCTGATTCTGAGAAGTCCAAGGTTGCAACATCCATCGGGCAGCAGATCATCTTCAACTCTGTTGAACGCAGATCCAAGAAACCTGGGAGTGTTCCTCGTCACATCAAGGAGAGAGAAACACCAGCATCGCTGTATCTGTCCATGAAACTACATCTTCAAACTGGCCGTGAATCTCTAATCGATGCTATGCATCAACGAGGACTGTGCGTCTCGTACGACCGTTTGAGAGTGTTGAGCACAGACATCGCGAATTCAGTCATCGGTCACTAGGAGCAGGCCGGTGTGGTAGTGCCACCTCAGACTGTCAAGGGCGTGTTCACCACAGGCGGTTTTGACAACATCGACCACAACCCTTCTACAACGGCAAAATCAGCCTTCCATGGAACATGCATCAGCATTCAGCAGCACTTCTCTTCAGACAGTCAACAAGTCAAGAATCTCGCCGACATCCTCAATCCAGTTGAGATGGGGAAGAAGGCTGTGAGGTCCTTGCCAGCTATCTACACGATCATGGACTGGATGTCTCGCTGCCAAACAATGAGATGCTGCACGTTCCTGCCCTAAACACCAACAGTCATCCTCTTCCGGCTTCGCTCTCTCTCACCAGCATCATTGAAGAAGGCTACAGGTGGTTGGAGCGAGTCAGAAGCCTTCTATCCAAACAGACCCTCGAAGCCGGTGAATGGATCTCATGGGCCGCGTACTATGCCAGCATCACAGAGCATCCTGCTATTCCCCCAGCCGTCATACATGCTGCCTCTGTTCACCGAGTCTCCCAACAGCCATACCATAGTTTGGCATGGGATGAAAGTCATCCACCAGGCGATCAGCCACATCAATCCTGGTTAGACAATGGTCATGGTAGCGATCAACCTCTCTTCACGCTGGCCATGAAACTTCAGTGGAAGTACCCCAAAACAGAGCATGGCGAGGGCTCATATTTGGTGTTGTTGGGGACGATTCATACTGAGAAGATGCTGTGGAGTGTGTCTGGTGACTGGTTGGACGGTAGTGAGTGGACTACAGCAATCACCAACAGCGGTATCTCGACCAGCGGCAAAGCTCAGTCCTTCATTGGCGTCCATCATATCTGCAGAACTCGGTACATGCATCAGGTTTCGGGAGCTGCTCTCTACGTGCTTATGAAGAAGGCTTATGATAAGTATGTGGAGAAGGCGACGAATGCCGATGATTATGGTGTCTCTGCTGATGCCGAGTCGAATAACCTCATCGCTCTGCCCTTTGACGAATGGCTCAAACAGCTGTGTGCCTCGCAGCCCAAAGCAGATTACTGGTTCAAGTTCATGGAGCTGGATCTTCTCATTCTTCGGGTAAGACAGGTTCTTCATGTCATGTTTTTGTCTCACTCGCTAGCGTACTACCCTTAAGCAACCATCCCGTCTCATTCTCATTGTTAGCTGAAGACTATGATACATTCCTCCACAAAATCCGAGTGTTTTATATTGGTCTATTCATGTGTTTTACAGTTTGTCAAGTCGTGTCGCACAGCTGACTTCTCGCTCTACATGGAGACTCTTGATTCTCTGGTGCCGTGGGTCTTCGCGCTGGATCATACCCACTATGCGCGGAACCTGCCCATCCATCTGACATGACAACACTGGAAGAACGCCATCCCGCGCTGTATGTGGAGTTCCAGCGTGGTCACTTCATGGGACAGAAGTCCAGGTGTGGACCTGAACAAGCAGGAGTTGTTCGTGGAGCTGGCCGACAGCTTGAAGCTCATGACGCTTCCACAGGTTAGCTGAGAGATTGTTGCGAGCTACTGACATAGAAATTAATATTTCTTAAAATATTCCTGTCTCTAGTATATGCTGAGGAAGTCAATTACATTGACTTCCTCAGCATATCCTCAATTACATTGACTTCATTTCAGTGCAAGCAGCTCTTCACCACCATTCTCAGTGATTGTGCGAGTTCACCGGCTGACGCTGATGTTGGTGCAGTTGCCCCCTGCACACACGAGGAAGCCGACACTCGGATGTTTCTCCATGTGGCTGCAGCTACCTACGCCGATCATCGTCGAGTGATCGTCCGCACCAGCGACAGCGATGTTGTAGTGCTGGGCGTCTCCACTTTTTGGCCCTCGGACAGAGGATTGATGAACTCTGGATTGCCTTCGGATCGCGGCGTCACTTCAGGTACAGTCATTTTATTGAGGTGTCTTTAAACCAGGTGTCTGCAGTGTACCGATAGCTTTTAGATCATGGGGCCATTGTCTGACTCATCTCTACATTCCTTGCCAGGTACATTCTAGCGCATGTCATCGCCCGCGGACTTGGACCATCCAAGGCAATGGCACTGCCGGCGTTTCATGCGTTAACGAGACGCGACACGACCTCAACGTTCTATGGCAAAGGCAAGAAGAGGGCCTGGTCAGTGTGGCAGTCCCTCCCTGAACTCACCTTACCTCTCGAGCTGCTCTCCTGCCCTAAACCCACCTGGAGATGATCAAGACTCTCACAACCACGCTCCAGAGATTCGTCATGCAGCTCTATGGTGTCTCTGAGGAGGGCAGCACAACCGTGGATGCTGCTGGACTCTCCTTCTTCCTCCACAAAGGACGCGACTTCGAGCACATGCCTCCAAGCACCGACACTCTGCATCAGCACCTCCTTAGAGTAGCCTATCAGGTAAGACAGCATTGCATGGATGGGGACATCACTCATGCTTGAGATTACTGCATGCAGTTGTATTTCTAGAAGTGTTATTTCAACTGATCAGTTATTTCTCTTGTGACTTCAGAGTGGACACGTGTGGGGTAATACGCTCATCAAAGCTCCAGCTCCAGTCTCTCCAACGGAATGGGGATGGCAGCAAGAATCCCCTGACTCTGCGCCAACTCCAGTCTACGCTACAACTCCCACCATTTCGCGGGACATACCAGAGCTTGTCATTTGCCAGTGTAAGACAGACTGTAAGGCTCCTTGTAAGTGCTTCGTGCAGGGGCAGCCCTGCATGTATCTCTGTAGATGTAAAGGTTCGTGCTCCCACACAGGTAAGATGAGTGAGGTACAGATAGATGAGGAATCAGGTTAGTGCTGAACGAAGGAATGTCATGAATGTGCTTACATTGTCACAACATTGTGTGATGATATATTTGAGTCGGCTAGTTATTGGTCGAGTATATTATGTATCAATTATACTATTTAGATATCACAAAACTTGTAAATTTATCATTCAATTTGCAATTCTTGCTTCCCTGCCTCTAAATTCTGTTTTCATAAATTTTATCAAAATGTCAACTATGTGTATCATTTCCCGGATTTGACCTTTAAATGCCTTCCAAATGTAAAATTGATGCCAGACATGAGTTCAGCGACCTCAAATTAGCTGGAAAACATGTATCATAATGGCTCTGAGTCGGCCATGTTTTCCAATATGGCCGACGGCGGCCATCTTGGATTTAAGATACAACTTGTGTCTTTGGATAAATTTTTTTCTATGGCCCTAAGGAACTTCCATACCAAACGGGACCTTTGCATCATGATTTGAAGTGAAAAGTCACTTAGCATGTCTACTAATTAGTTGTTTGCATGATGAGGTTATTTTGTCAATGTGCCTGTTGAATGTTGCATCTTCAGATAATATAACCCCTAGATCCCTTACATGATCAGGTTGTACAATATCTTTTCCTGTTGGTCCAGTGTAGTTGAATTGTTCTTTTAGGCATTTATTTGGTCCATACTTAATTAGTTCAACTTTGTCTTCATTGAAGGCCATATTGTTTGCATCTGCCCATGTATATATAGTTTGTGAATCTTTTTGTGGCTCTGCACAGTCTTCTTTTTCTGTAATTGGTCTTAGTATTCTGGTATCATCCGCGAATGACAGGAGAGAGCTTCCTAGGTTACAGTTTATATTGTTTAGCATTATAATGAATAGAATTGGTCCCAGTACTGTACCTTACGGCATTCCACTAATCACTTCTTTTTCTGTAGATCTTGCTCCATTTTCAATTATTATTTGTTTTCTGTCAGAGAGAAAGGCATGGACTCATTTTCCTATTTTTCCACAAATTCCGAGTTCTTTTAGTTTATGGAATAATATTCCATGGTCAACCTTGTCAAAAGCTCTTGCAAAGTCTAGATAGATGACATCAACATTGTGGTTTTCTCCCAAATATTGTAGGATTGTGTTGCAATGGTCTATAAGTTCAGTAAGACAAGATCTCTTTTGTCTGAAGCCATGTTGAAAGTCTTCTAAGAGATATTCATTTTCCATAAAATTGACAATTTGGCTTTTCAAGACTTTCTCAAATATTTTGATAATATGGAAAGTCAAGGATATGGGTCTATAGTTCTTGGCTTCCTTTCTTTTACCTCCTTTGTAGACTGGGGTAATATTTGCTTGTTTCATGATTGGTGGTATTCTACTGGTGTCTAATGAAGATCTCCACAGGATTTTCAAAAGCAGAGATAAAGTATATTTGCATTCCTTAAGAATCTTGGATCCAATTCCATCTGGACCAGGGGCTGAACTCCATGGTAACTCTGCTTGTTAGAAAATCTAGAAGAGGAAGAGCCAATGTTGTCCCAAGGCGATATGATGACTAAGCTGATTGATGCAGCATTGCTTGTATATATTAAGTTAAGGTATATATATATATATACATATATATATACATATATATATATATATACAGGGTGGGCGGAAAGTAGCTCCCTATTTTGGATTGGTAAAAAAACACGTATATTATCCATTTATTTCAGAAGAAATAATATGAAAAGGTAGGCATACATGGTAGGTTTTCTCTAAAATTCAATGTGGGCTCCAACTCTTTCCACCAGCTTCTGGAGCCGCCCAGGAATGGCGTCCACTGACTTTAGCAGGAACTCCGGCGGGATGGAGGACATGACTTCCCGAATTCGGTCCTCCAGTTCTTCCAATGTCCTCGGTTTGGTGCGGTAGACTTCTTCCTTTACCCACCCCCAAAGAAAGAAGTCGCACGGTGTCAAGTCGGGGCTCCTGGCTGGCCATTGATGTGGACCACGACGACCCATCCAACGCCCAGGGAAGTGGGCATCCAGCCACTCACGGACAACAATGGCCAGCCAGGAGCCCCGACTTGACACCGTGCGACTTCTTTCTTTGGGGGTGGGTAAAGGAAGAAGTCTACCGCACCAAACCGAGGACATTGGAAGAACTGGAGACCGAATTCGGGAAGTCATGTCCTCCATCCCGCCGGAGTTCCTGCTAAAGTCAGTGGACGCCATTCCTGGGCGGCTCCAGAAGCTGGTGGAAAGAGTTGGAGCCCACATTGAATTTTAGAGAAAACCTACCATGTATGCCTACCTTTTCATATTATTTCTTCTGAAATAAATGGATAATATACGTATTTTTTTACCAATCCAAAATAGGGAGCTACTTTCCGCCCACCCTGTATATAATATATATATATATATATATATATCCATCTCATAATTGTAAGGTTAGTGTAAAATTCTCTTAATTTAGAGCTAGCATTTTTGTGCTCTTGTGGCATCATTGTTTGGGCACTCTTGTGGCATCATTTTTTTGGGTCGCTGCGCGCCCTCCCTACTCGTTTATTGAATGCGGCACTTACAGGGCGTGGTCTTATAGAGAGCTCTCTTGCAATTCAGTTTGGTTGTTTAGATAAAAGATTGTTGCATCGTGCAATGGTGCAGGTTGTGTTGTTGTTGCAAGGTTTAGAAAGAAGACCATAAATAGTGCCCCTTTTGTTTTTTATCTTAATTTTACGCAACTGAGGCCTAAGATAGGCCCACATCGAGTCAGCAACCCTGAGGTAGGACCTAATAGGACCTCCAAGTGCGTAAGTTTTTAGTCTAGCTTAACTTGGGCTGTAGGTTAAACTGACCCTTCAGAGCTTGGCCGTTCACGGCTCAGCTGGGATTCTGAACTTAAAAAAATAAAAAAATAAAATAACATGGTCCTTCGAACCGGATTCTAGCCCAAGACTGAGTCAGTGACTATTTTTCGGCAAAGTTTTGATTGTGCAAATTGTAGCCCAAGTTAGGCCTGGACGGGTTGAGCATAATTGAGTTAAGGTCCCAGGGTAGAAAGTTTGGTCGCCCAATTGCGAAACTTGGCCACTCGTCTGTCGTTGTTTTGGGCCTACATTTTTACCGGTTTGGTTAATTTTTTTATTATCGTAGGCGAAGGTTGCAGACTTCAGTGCGCCAGTTACTTGGGTGGAAAATTTGGTATTCCATACTGGTGGTTGGTCAGTACCCCACCAAGCAATTCAGTTTATTTGAAAAAAGCAAAATTTGAGTTTGATCAGTTTGGTTAAGTATTTTGCCAATTCAGCTTATTTGGCATTGAGCCCAATTGTTGTTTGCATTGAAGATGAGTGCAGCTGAATTGAACAAGTTTAAAAAAAGGAGAAGCGCCTACAAAGGTCTAATTACAAAGGTCATTGCCACTATAGATTCTGCCATAGAGCAAGAGGATTTAAGCTTAGTGACTGCACAGCTTTCCATATTAGAAACTAAAAAGGTTGCTCTAAGCGAAGTAAATGTTAAAATTGAGGCTCTTATAGAAGAGGATGAAATAGAAAATAACATAATTTACTTTGAAGAGATTATTGATGATATAATTAAAGTATGCCACAGAGCAAAAGAGTTTAGCAGCTCAGTACAGTTAGAGACCAGGTCTAATAATGAAACACAACCCTCAACAAATGGTGTTTGTGAAGTTAAGGTTAACAGATCTGCAGTTCAATTACCGAGGCTTGTACTCAAAACATTTTCTGGGAGTATTCAGGAATGGCAAGGATGGGCAGACAGTTTTCAATCAGCAGTTCATTCTAGTCAAGTGTTAAGTGCGGTGGAGAAGTTTAATTATTTGCAGTCCCTCTTGGAAGGGGAGGCAGCAAAGACAATAGCAGGATTAGCATTAACAGAGGCTAATTATAATGTGGCTTGGGATATATTAAAGAAACGGTTTGGTAAGCCAGAGATCTTAATTAAAAGCCACCTCCGCGAACTTTTAGCTATACCTCCTGTTAATAATCCAATAGTGTCAAGGAGTTACGGCAGTTATATGATGAATTTGAAGTTAGAACTAGGTCCCTGGACAACTTGGGTGTAGGAATGGAAAGGTATGGTATAATGTTGGTCACTATACTGGAGTCTAAATTGCCTAGCTCAATTTTGCTTGAATTAAGTAGGGGACACTCTACAGAACATGTGTACATCCCCCTTCAGCAGATGTTAAGTCTTTTAGCACAGAATTAGCAAGACGAGAGGGAATTGAGTTTGCACAGTGGGATGTTAAACAAGGGGACAAAGGCAGGCACAGCACCAAAGTTTCTACAAAAAGGAATAGCCCAGGTACAGTGTCAGCTCTACATGCATCCTCTGAGAATAAATTAAAGGGAATCAAGGAATGCATATTTTGCGAAGGCAACCACAAGTCATATAAAGGTGGCTGAGGCTTTACCTTTTGAGGAGAGAAAGGACAGGGTAACTAAGTCCACAGCATGTTTTAAATGTTTTTTGAAAGGTCACAGAGCAAGGTTTTGTAAGTTTAAAATTTTGTGCAAAAAATGCCATGGCCGGCATCAGCCATTATTGTGTGAAAACACTCCTAGTAGGCCTACCCCAGAAGTAGAGACATCAGTGGCACATGCCACTGCTATGAAAGGGAGTAAAAGTAAAGGGGGATTATTGCAAACAGCTGCAGCATTATTAATTGGGAATGATGGAGAAGCTACTGTAAGAGTGTTGTTTGATAGTGGTAGCCAGTGTAGCTTTATTAAGACCAGAATTTCCAGAAAATTGAAGTTTAAAGAACTTAAGAGGGAAAATTTAAGAATTTCTGGGTTTGGGGGTTCCGTTCAAAACCGAACCAAAGTTAAGAAGGTAGAAGTTCTGGTTAAGGGGTGTTACCACAAAGTCCCACTATCAAGGTCCAAGCTGTAGAGATTGAGGAACTTTGTGCTCCAGTCACCTTGTTTAGATATGGCATGTGTCCAAGAATTGCAAGTTAAAGGAATTAATTTGGGCAATAATAAGTTTGAAGGAACAGAAGATATTAGTCTTTTGATTGGAGCTGACTATTACTGGGACTTCATCACTGGTAATATTGTCCGCACATCTCGAGGTCCGGTAGCTATTGAAAGTAAGCTAGGCTGGATGCTACATGGTAGCTATTGCAATGAAATGGAGGTTAAAGCTCTTTTTGTTAAGATTGAGGAGAACAGCCATGGTTTGGAAAGGCATTTGAAAGCCTTTTGGGAACTTGAATCCATTGGCATAAAGGACAAACAGGAGAAGCAGGCGAGTACAGTGAACAGTGATGTTTTAGAGCAATTTGAAAAAGGGATTGGGTTTAGAGATGGTTGCTATGAAGTTGGCCTCCCTTGGAAGGATTCTTGCAAACCCAGTTCAAACCTTCAGCTAGCTAATAGGAGGTTGGAGACTTCATTGCACAGGCTAAGAAAAAATGAGTTGTTAATTGAATACAATGAGGCCATCCTAAGCTATGTAAGGAGGGCTATGCTGAAAGGGTGCAAGGTGAGCTGGTGAGCCAGGAGGCACATTATCTGCCACACCATGCAGTGGTACGGCGAGACAAAACTACCACCAAACTGAGGGTAGTTTTTGATGGCTCAGCCAAGGACAAAGGTGGTGTGTCCTTGAATGACTGTTTGGATGCTGGGCCAAATTTAAATGCAGATTTATTTTCCTTGTTACTGAGATTCAGGTTTGGTAGAGTAGCATTGACTGCAGATGTGAAGCAAGCCTTTTTGCGGATAAAGTTAAAACCAGAGGACAGAGATGCAGTAAGGTATCTGTGGGTGGATACGAAAGACTTGTTGGAAAATGAACCTAAGGTTCAAGCATATAGAATGAAGTCAGTGTTGTTTGGCCTCAGCTCTAGTCCATTTCTCTTGGCAGCTACTATGCAGTACCATTTTAAGAAATATTCTGAAGTCTATCCTAACACTATTGAACACATAAGAAAAAAAATTTTATGTTGATGATTTGCTGTGTTCCGTAGATAATACAGAAATGGCTAAACAGATATTCATGGAGGCTAGAGCTATAATGAGGGAGGCTGGCATGGAGCTTAGAAAATGGCAGACCAATCATTCTCAATTACAACAGTTTATGAGTCAGTCCTGTGTAGTACCTGATGCAGCAGAAAGTATTGAGGATTCTGGTATTAAGGAGTTGTGGGCAATAGACACAAAGGTGCTAGGCATTGTTTGGCAGCAAGGAGAGGATTTGTTTACTTTCAATGGAAAATCTTTAGTAGAGCTGGCTGAGAATGAGACAAGGTGGACAAAACGTATAGCTCTTAGTTTGGCTTCGTAGGTCTTTGATCCTCTTGGATTCCTGGCTCCATTTGTGATAAAGAAAAAAATTTGGTTTTAGAGCCTATGGGAAATTGGACTTGGTTAGGACTAAGAGATACCTGATCATATGGTGGTAAGGTGGAAATATTGGTTCACAGAATTGGCACATCTTGGAGACATTGAAATCCCAAGATGGTACTTTGGAGAGTTGAACAATAGTCCAGACAATTTGGAGCTGCACATCTTTTGTGATGCAAGTGAGGAAGCCTATGCAGCTTGTATTTATATAAGAGGCACATTCAAAGAGGAAGTAAGTTGCAGGTTGGTTGCTGCAAATAGCAGAGTAGCACCTTTGAAAAGGCTTTCTATTCCAAGGTTGGAATTGATAGGTGCAGTTATTGCTAGTCGGCTTGCAGTTACAGTACAAAAGTCTTTGGCCCTTTATGAAATTCCAAGCTATTATTGGACAGACTCCACTATAGTTTGGCACTGGTTAATAGGGTGGGTCAATTTTGTGGGTGAAATGACTAAATTGAAAATCATGTGATTTGGTAGCAATTTAATGTAATCATTTGGCATACAAAATAATATCCTTGCTTCAAAAACAATAAAAAATAACTCTTACCTACATCAATTTTAATTCAAAAATTCCATTTTTCGGCAAATTCGTAACAAAATAACAAATGTGCGCAAACATCCTATCAACATTTAAAGTGGCATTAAGATATCATTCAGAGTCTTTATTTGAAAGTAACCAATGCAGTCATGTCCTTTTTGCTGCGGTTCCTTGACATCAGCATTCGGCTTGCTACTTGTGCTTTGATGTAGCCTTCTCGTCTCTCGTGACTGTAAACTTGACTAGCTGCTTCTGTGACCATTTTCACACATCTCTCCACACTCTGAGTGTGAGAAGGCCACTTTGGCACTTGCATTAGGGCCTCTTTAAGTTGTGTTAAATCTTTGTTTGTTATACATGTTGTCAGTGGTGGCTCCAAAACTTCCGAACTCAAGTTAACTAATTCTGACAATTTCGTGGCATTGACGTTTATCGGAGGTACCTTCCTTGTCTGAACAGAGCAGTCTCCCAGCTGGTCATCATCTAGTGATGTTCTTCTAAGCTTTAGAATGATTTCCACAGCCTCAGTTCGCTCTTTGGTACATTGGCTGCAGAGTATTGCTTGCAAAACTGCCTCTGGCCTAGCATACCAAGCGGACCTTCTCACCACAGGTAACACGATGTCCACCACTACTTTCCTTTGGGTTCTCAGTAGCTGTAATTGAAACAAGATGTGGTTGGGCCCCCATCCACATTGGATTAAGTTTTACATTGAACCAGTGAGGAAGATAAAACCCAATAATAAATTCAACAATCAACATCAAATTCTGTAGCATTTTGCCCTTCAGTACATGTTTGGAAACCCAAATCCTGCAGAAACGAATCGCTGTAGTTAACCAACGACTGTGACTTACGGGTCCAATCTCTAAGAGAGCCAGATTTTGAGGCAACTCTCCTGATCTGGTTGCTTGAACAATACGATAAGCGTAAGATTGATCCGTGCTGAGGTCTTTGATAACTTCTTCAGACAACACTGGAAGGGGAGGGCCTACTTCGACCTTTGGAAATTTTGTATTTATTTCTAATTCCGTTGCTTCATCTAGCAT
The DNA here is from genome assembly GCA_023014485.1 of Bathynomus jamesi. Classification (NCBI taxonomy): domain Eukaryota; kingdom Metazoa; phylum Arthropoda; class Malacostraca; order Isopoda; family Cirolanidae; genus Bathynomus; species Bathynomus jamesi. The sequence continues at coordinate 165,384 of JAJOZX010006681.1, forward strand.
GTTGCCAAGGGGGCCTGACCACTTGTTGTTGCTCTTTGTAGGACCATCAAGTTCCTGGATGAGACGACGAAGAGGTAGTTCCCCTGTGTGCAAATCACATACAATCCAAACAAGCCTTCTTCCAAGTTTTTTCTCTAAATGCGTCATAACACCGCCCTGCCATCCAGTGTTCATCGCAGTTGAGTCTCCACCAACGGCCTGCAGTGAACTGTCAAGTCTTCTTTCTTGAAGCCAACATATTATTTGATCAGCAATTGCCTCTGCATGTTTCTTGCCTTCTACTTCTGCTTCAGGAACAAAGTGAAACAAATAGCGGCCACCAGGTTCGGAACACACAGAGTAGTGTTCTTCTTTGATGAGACCGGGAAACTTTCTGTCCATTCCCTCTACCTCTAGGAGAACTTTTGTGTCATCTCTTCTTCCATCAAACAAAAGGCAAGAGAGACCTTCCTCCTTTAAATCTTTTTCATGCTGATCAGATATTTCCTTCATTATTTTTTCTTGTGCTCTTCTTATCTTATTATGATCTATCACTAAGGATGTATCCTCTCGGCTGATGAGGCCTACATCTATCCAAGCGGCAGTGGCAATCTCTGCAGTCTCTCGTAGCCCCGTATGGTGGCGAATACTGGCAAGGGCAATGTTTGAAATGTCTTTAGTGTTGTATTTCATTCTCTTCGGCGAAGGTTCAAATGGCATTTTGGAGCTATCATCTGATGTTGCTTCTTTCTGTTCAGTTGAAGAGCTTTCAAAGATGTGAGAAACCTCTTGATGGAGCTCTTCATCTCTTTGGGTGGCTTCTTCACTCTTCTTTTTCTTCCTTTACCTTAAATTTACCTTAAATTTACCTTACCTTAAAACGCTTCTGCCTCAAGGGTGCGCTGCTCCCTCGAAGTCCGCTCAGCGCCTCCTGAGGCGGGGCCACGACGGGGTCGCCACCCCTCTTTTCTCTCGCTCCTGCCATACGATTTGGTCCCCTATTGAATTTGTGGGGCTGGTCTGGCAGAGGAATACCCTGACACTGTGGGTTGGTCGGGTATGTTGGCTAAAAACATGTCCAAGTGTTTTTTAAAAGTATCTACTGGGACTGCACTTATATCTCTAAGGTACTGAGGCAAGGAGTTAAACAGGCGAGAACCCTGCCTAGAGATACTATTATATTGAAGGGTTTGAATCCTTCTCAGACTGTTTGGTGGGAGGTGATATTTTTTACACATTCTTCCAGTTCTTGTTAAGGTGGGCACAATTGGTTCAGTATTGGGGGCAACTAAAAGCCCTTCTAGAATTTTCCAGGTGTAGATTAGGATGTATCTCTCAAACCTTCTCTCTATGGAATAAAGGTTGAGGCCTCTGAGCCTATCCCAGTAGTTTAATTTGTTTTTACTCACCTGTTGCCCATCAGGTTGTTTAATATATGAGGTAAAGGTTCTTTGTAGGCCCTCAATTTTTTGCAATTCATTTTGTTTGTGGGGAAACCATAATTGAGAGCAGTAGTCAATGCGTGGAAGGACAAGTGATTTCCACAGGGTAAGCATGGTCATACTGTCCCTAGTTCTGAATGTCCTCAGTATATATCCTTACATGATCAATTTGTACAATATCTTTTCCTGTGGGTCCAGTGTAGTTGAATTGTTCTTTCAGGTATTTATTTGGTCCATACTTAATTAGTTCAAATTTGTCTTCATTGAAGGCCATATTGTTTGCATCTGCCCATGCATATATAGTTTGTAGATCTTTTTGTAGCTCTACAGTCTACACAGTCTTCTTTTTCTGTAATTGGTCTTAGTATTCTGGTATCATCTGCGAATGACAGGAGAGAGCTTCCTAGGTTACAGTTTATATTGTTTAGCATTATAATGAATAGAATTGGTCCTCGTACTGTGCCTTGCGGCACTCCACTAATCACTTCTTTTTCTATAGATCTTGCTCCATTTACAATTGTTATTTGTTTTCTGTCAGAGAGAAAGGCATGGATCCATTTTCCTATTTTTCCAAAAATACCAAGTTCTTTTAGTTTCTGGAATAATATACCATGGTCAACCTTGTCAAAAGCTTTTGCAAAGTCTAGATAGATGACATCAACATAGTGGGTTTCTCCCAAATATTGTAGGATTGTATTGCAATGGTCTATAAGTTCAGTAAGACAGGATCTCTTGTGTCTGAAGCCATGTTCAAAGTCTTCTAAGAGATGTTCATTTTCTACAAAACTGACAGTGTGCCTTTTCAGGACTTTCTCAAATATTTTAATAATATGGGAAGTCAAAGATATGGGTCTATAGTTCTTGGCTTCCTTTCTTTTGCCTCCTTTGTAGATTGGGGTAATATTTGCTTGTTTCATGATTGGTGGTATTCTACTGGTGTCTAGTGAGGATCTCCACAGGATTTTCAAAGGCAGAGATAAAGTATGTTTGCATTCCTTAAGAATCTTGGCTCCAATTCCATCTGGACCATGGGCTGAACTCCCCGGTAGCTCTGTTATTGTCTGTTGTATATCTCTAGTGGTTATTTGTATATCTTCCAATAATGGTCTATCTTGGTCATTTTCTTCTCTATCAAAAAATGCTGTAGTTTTTATTTTCTTTGCTACTACAGGGGTACTCCAGCTTAAAGCATATTGAGATTGTAGAATGTTTGCCATTTCCTGTGTATTAGATATGAGAGTTAGTCCATCTTTAGCAAGCAATGGGCCAATGCTCGTTTTGATAACTCCTTTGCGTTTAGCATAGCTAAAGAAGAATTTGCTATTTTCCTTTATAGTGCCAATAGCTTTGTGTTCATTATCAATATTCTCTCTTATGGTTGACTCCTTTATTTTAAGTTCTAACATCAGTATCTGATTCCGGATGTTACTATGTCTTGTATCACTTAATTGCTTTGTCAGTTGTTTAGATAGCTTTGTTCTCTTTCTCATAAGTGTCCTTCTGTATCTGTGCTCTTTTGTCCTGTGCTTCTGTGCACTATCGTTTTTCTTTGGTGTGTGTTTGTATAATGCTGATGACAGCAGGTATTGTATTCTACTCCAGCATTCTTCTGGCTTTAGGTTTTCTAATTCATCTTCCCAGTTTATTTCTCCCAGAAAGTTATTTATTAATGTCCAGTCTGACTTGTGCAGGTTTAGGTCAGAGTATGGCAAGTTCGTTTGGCATGGGTCTTGCTTACATTTGTGGAGGGACAAGTTTGTGAATATGTGCATGACATTGTGGTCGGAGTGTATAGTTGGTGTTATAACAATGTGGTCAATTGTAGTTGCATTATTTGTCAGCACTAAATCTAGGATATTATTTTTTCTAGTTGGGCAGTGGACATGTTGTACTAGGAGCAGTTTTTCCATAAACTCATTCAGGTGTTTTGATTTGGACCTTTTTGTCCCTGATTTCATACCACCATATTGGTTCCAGGTGCAATTTTGGAGATTAAAGTCTCCTGTAATGATTAAGTCTCTTGTTGAATCTACAATAGCTGGGCATTGCCTGATTTTTTCCAGGACTTCAGTGAGCTCTAGATGGGAGCTATCTGGGGGGCTATAGATATTCACTAGTATTATGTCTTCTTTATTTATGCTGAGCATGATGATTAGGAGTTCACAGGCTCCATTTGAGTATGCCATGAGCAGTTCACTTTGAATGTTTTCAGGGATGTACATCAGGACACCACCATTTAGAGTAGACGGTCTTCTCTATCACATCTATGGGTGGTGTACCCTTGGTGGCCGGACGTTTCGTCGACGGACGTTTCGTCGACGGACTCTTCGTCGAACGGACGTTTCGTCGACGGACGTTTCGTCGAACGGACGTTTCGTCGACGGACGTTTCGTCGAAAGATTTTTTTTAAAAGAACTTCATTTTCATGTAAAAATAAAATGAATTTGTTTAAAAGGTTTATTTTCCTTTACGGGATTTTTTTTTGGAAAGAACTGTATTTTCATTTAAAAATAAAATATATTTATTTAAATTTCGGAAGAAAGAAATTTTAAAATTGTGCCCCTATAAACTTACAAATTATGTGCAATAGCTTTTAGGTATTGCTTTTAGGTATTTAGGTATATATATTTGGTAATTATATATATATTTAGTAATTATATATTATTTATATATTAGTATATTATATTAATATATTAGGAGCAAGTGTAGTTTACGTTTCCCCGACACAAAAGGGGACACAAACTACACTAGGTCAAAGTTGGGGAATGTAAACTACACTAGGATCTTTAGGAGACATTTTTTAAATGAATCCATCAAATAAAACGTTAAAACTAACGAAAATATTACGACTTAACCTAATTAATCGTCAATATATATACAGTATATACAGTATATATATATATATATATATACACACCGGTCGATCACCTCATTTTTCATTTGTTCGTTATTTCTCTTCCTCGTGTGCAGAACACTCCTCTATACTTACGTCGTTTCTATACATTAATATACTGCGTGGTCATTGCAGTTATATATATATATATATATATATATATATATATATATATATATATATATATATATATTGACGATTGGTTAGGTTAAGTCGTAATATTTTCGTTAGTTTTAACGTTTTATTTGATTAGGTATACGCGGACAAAGTTGGGGAACGCAAACTACAGTAGGATAATGTAGGGGAATGTAAACTACACTAGGATAATGTAGGGGGAACGTAAACTTTACCCGGCTGTGGACGCTGGTTGGTTTATTAACCTCTAAGTGCGCAATTACCTGGTTGGTTGATTAACCTCTACTTGCACCATTACATTATCTGAGATGGGGTGGTAGAAATATGAAATAGCCATTTGACGATACGTCTGTCGACGAAACGTCCGTTCGACGAAACGTCCGACGACGAAACGTCCGTTCGACGAAACGTCCGGCGACGAAACGTCCGTTCGACGAAACGTCCGGCGACGAAACGTCCGGCGACGAAACGTCCGGCGACGAAACGTCCGGCGGCGAAAAGTCCGGCGACGAAAAGTCCGAGCACCGTACCCTTTGATTGCAATTTCACTACTCATGATCATGGGGTTCAGGTGTGTTTCTGTGAGGGCTATAACTGTGCTAGTAGTGTTTTCCACTAGGCTCTTTAGGTAAGGTACTTTGGTATGGTTTGAGTTTGGGTAAAGGCCCTGGATGTTTAAGTAGATTATTGATACATTTGTGGAGCCATTTGTTTCCTCTCCCACATATAGGGCATTTGTAGGGTTCCTGCTGGGGTTCTCGTTTGCTTTTGTATGAGGATCCCAAGTGAGCTTTGAATGTCTTGTATTTGTTTTATGAGGTGGTAAAACCCCAATGGGGTTTCATGGTTGCTTGCTGTACTATTTTCACCAGTGGGCTTACCTGGACCCGCTACATCAGCATAAGATCTGGGTGCAGGAATGGTATTTGGTCTAGGGTTTTCTTGCATCCCTTGGGCCAAATAGTGCTGATGGATAGTAGGCTCACTATCCTGGTATTCTCTCCGTTGAGTTTGATGTGGTTGGAATCGGATTGTTCCCTTCAGGTGGGCCAGATTGCAGTTCTCTTTAAAACAACTTCTTTCCCACCATGAGCTCTGGCAAATTTGGGGATGAAAGTAGGGACATCTTGCATTGGATCTACATCCAGAAATGCCATTCCCATCGTATATAAATTTTGCAGAGTGGTGGGTGAGCAAATGGGCATTCTCTTCCCTTAAGTCCATATTTACACAACTGTAATACTTGCATACTGGCCTCTTGGTTTCACTTTTGGCTTTTTGGTGACTGTGTACAGTGGGGTTGTTCACTTTGTTGAAGGTTTTAGTGTCCATTTCCTGTTCTTGTTTTCTCTCTTTTGGTGCCCTTTTTGCTTGCAGTTTCCCTCTCTCTAGGGTCTCATCCTGAGGGTTTCTCACTTTTTCAGCGAGCTCTGCATTTGCAATGCTAATTTCCTCCTCCTGTAACTCACCTGCCAGTTCTACTTCAAGCTCTTCAAATTGCCTGTCATAGTCATCGCAAATTTGACGAGCACATCTAAAGCATGAGAATTTTCTTTTTGAATTTTGAAGGATGAGTAGGAAATAAATAGGTAATGCACTACAACTGTAGTGTATCCATAGTCTGCATTTATCACATTTTAATGCATGTAGGCTGCAGTCTAATGCACATTTTATGCATGGGTTTCTGTTTTTGTTTTCTTCCTCTGCCATGTTGACTTGCATACTGGTTTTAGTGTGGAGAATAGTCACCAGTGAGTCCATTTCTTTTGCAGATATTCGTAGATATTAAAATATCTTGCAAGGTTTAAGTTTATTGTTTGTTATTTACTTTTATTAATTATTAATTATTTATTTTTTATCTATTATTGTTTATTTATTATTTATTACGTGCCCACCCAAATTATTTATTTATTTATTTATTTTATTTATTTATTTATTTTTTTTTTATTATTTTTTTAATTATTTTTTGTTTCTGTTTCCTTTCTTTCGATGTTTCGATGGTCGGGTGTATTTCGAGAGGTTTCTGACCTTTGCGTTTTATGACCTTTTTCCTGCCTTGTTTCAAACTTTCACGAATGCCCAACCGTATTTCGCTTTTCGTTTTGAATATATACGTTAAAACTGGTGATAGATGATGTAAACTGTATTGCACTTTCTTTATTTTAATGAATTTCACTTTATAATTTATATGCACGGATTCACTGATACTTTATGCACTTTCAGGTGCAAACAGAATAACCGCCGGGTAGATGTTTCCCTTCTAATTTAGGTGTTTAATAGAGAGAGTAAAACAGCACGCCCATTAACACACAATAACAATAACATAACATCTTCTTCCCTCTCTCGGATTTTCTCTTTTTTCTTAGCAATAACAATCTGTTTTTTGGTTTCTGAATAATCTGCCGAACCAATATGCATACTTCCTTGGCCTCCTGCCTTTGTTCCTTGCACCTTTATGAAAGCCAGCTCCAAAACAGGGATCTTCTTCTCACGAGGACAGCGACAATCAATGTGAGGGTGAGGTTCTCTTCTGCATGAGGGAGAACAATTGGCTTCAGAACACAACTCTATGGGACACTGGCAGTTAAAAATGTCAAGAAGAGTATCAAGTGTGTGCAGAAATTTATTTTTCTTTGCTAGTTTTCCTTTACCAAGTGATGTCTCAACTGCTTTGTGCGACAGCTTTGTTAATTTTAGCTCAGTAGTTCTATACTGATTGAGTACAGGTGGTTTGAATAACACATTAGCTTTTTTCCACTGATGCAGAAGAGGGGGAATCATGTCCCTTATGAGCTCTTTCTCTGTGTAGTTCCTTCTATCCTTTGTATTTTGTTCACGAAGGAGTAACCCTAGTCTCAGCATGTCTCGCACTGTTGGTAGTTCTGATACGGGAAGCTCCTTGCCTGTACCGACTAACAGGCTCAAGTGGCATGAGGACTGACCTCTTGTCTTCAATTTTGGCATCTTAGGAATATCTGAAAAGAAAGAAAAACATTTAAGTATTTTATATCAATTACGATGTTTCAAAGTTTAGTCATTCGATGTTCTAAAATTCAATAAAAAATATTTCATGGGATTACAACATAATAAGACAGAAGAATATGATAATAATAAATAATTGTAATAATCAATAATCCATACTTACAGTTAAACTGTAGTATTCGTCTAGTAGAATAACTATGAAGTAGGTACAAGAGCAATAACAGCAAACCACCGTCTATGACATCTAAGAGGCAAATGAGGACTGAGAGTGAGGGACAGTTCTATTCATGTTGTGACTTGTACATTGTACAACAGCTATATGACCTTGAAAACACTCCATATGCGATCAGTGGGATAATTCTGTGACAGATGAATAGTTAATCAATTTATGTCCTATCATTTAGTAAAAGAGTCAATTTCTGAAACTTTAAGGTAAAATGTGTTTTTCGATCAGGATTTATTGAGAGTAGGAGGTAGACTACAGTTTTCTGGGCTTCCAGAGGAGAAAAGACATCCAATTTTGCTACCTTCTGGAGGGCACTTTGTGGAACTTTTGATCCTGGATTCTCATCATAAGTTGTTACATGCTGAAGTTAGAGAAGTGATAATAGAGATCAGACAACAGTTCTGGATTCCCAAAATTAGACAAGTAGTAAAAAAGGTCTTGCGTAAATGTGTGGTTTGCAAACGTTGGAGTGCAAAGCCTTATTATGAAAAGGTGGCCCCACTTCCAAGAGAACGGTGTGTCTATACTGCCCCATTTGATGTAGTGGGAGTAGACTTCGCAGGTCCAGTCTATGTGTATGAGCAAGGGGAGTCTAACAAAGGTTATATGTGTCTTTTCACATGTGCTACCACCATAGCAATCCATTCGGAGTTGGTAAGCAACTTAAGTAGTGATGTATTTCTTTTGGCCTTTAAAAGGTTTGTGAACAGAAGGGGTTTCCCAAATAAAATCAAAAGGGCTGCAAAAGAACTCCAAGAAGTTTGGTCCTTGCTAAAACAGGAGGGATTCCAATCCTACTTTTCACACCATGGGGTACAGTGGGAGTTTATTGTTGAGGGAGCACCATGGTGGGGAGGATTTTGGGAAAGGCTAGTGAGAAGTGTAAAGTGTCCATTAAAGAAACTTAGCTAATGCTCATTTGAGCAAAGAAGAATTCTGCACTGTTTTGTGTGAAGTAGAAGCAATGGTGAACAGTAGGCCTATCACCTTTGTTTATAACAGTATGCAGGATGCAGAGTCATTGACACCAAATCATTTTCTTTGTGGTAAATGATTAACATCAAGCCCCAGTGTGCCAGAAGACTTACAGCCCATCCAGAGCACTGAAGAAGAGTTAACCAGAAGGTTCAAGTACCTTGAAGAGCTACAAGATCAGTTATGGAAGAGGTGGCAGATGGAATACTTGCCAGAACTCAATTTTCCAATTCCAATCCTACTTTTCACACCATCGGGTACAGTGGGAGTTTATTGTTGAGGGAGCACCATGGTGGGGGGGATTTTGGGAAAGGCTAGTGAGAAGTGTAAAGTGTCCATTAAAGAAACTTAGCTAATGCTCATTTGAGCAAAGAAGAATTCTGCACTGTTTTGTGTGAAGTAGAAGCAATGGTGAACAGTAGGCCTATCACCTTTGTTTATAACAGTATGCAGGATGCAGAGTCATTGACACCAAATCATTTTCTTTGTGGTAAATGATTAACATCAAGCCCCAGTGTGCCAGAAGACTTACAGCCCATCCAGAGCACTGAAGAAGAGTTAAACAGAAGGTTCAAGTACCTTGAAGAGCTACAAGATCAGTTATGGAAGAGGTGGCAGATGGAATACTTGCCAGAACTCAATTATTACCCATCAGGCAATGTAAAGGGCTCCATTGCAAACTGTATGAAGGTGGGAGAAGTGGTAATGATTGGGGATGAAAGACCAAGGCAATGCTGGAAGCTTAGCATAATTGAAGAGTTGTTTATTGGCAAAGACAATTTAGTTAGGTCTGCACTGGTAAAGACTTCAGGAGGAAAATTAAAGAGACCTATACAAAAACTCTATGCTTTAGAAATCAGCAAAAACACAGATAGTCAAGATGAAACATTTGAGTTACAGCCTCATGGAGAAGGCTTGGCTAAATTTGCAGAAGGTAATGACAACATTGCCTCTTCGGTGGGGAGTGTTAGAAAATCTAGAAGAGGAAGAGCCATTATTGTCCCAAGGCGATATGATGACTAAGCTGATTGATGCAGCTTTGTTTGTTTATATTAAGTTAAGGTATATATATATATATATCCATCTCATAATTGTAAGGTTAGTGAAAAGTTCACTTAATTTAGAGCTAGCATTTTTGGGCTCTTGTGGCATCATTGTTTGGGCACTCTTGTGGCATCATTTTTTTGGGGCGCTGCGCGTCCTTCCTACTCGTTTGTTGAATGCGGCACTTACAGGGCGTGGTCTTATAGAGAGCTCTCTTGCAATTCAGTTTGGTTGTTTAGATAAAAGATTGTTGCATCGTGCAATGGTGCAGGTTGTGTTGTTGTTGCAAGGTTTAGAAAGAAGACCATAAATAGTGCCCCTTTTGTTTTTTATCTTAATTTTATGCAACTGAGGCCTAAGGTAGACCCATATCGATTCAGCAACCCTGAGGTAGGACCTAATAGGACCTCCAAGTGCGTAAGTTTTTAGTCTAGTTTAACTTGGGCTGTAGGTTAAACTGGCCCTTCAGAGCTTGGTCGTTCACGGCTCAGCTGGGATTCTGAACTTAATAAAATAAAAAATAAAATAACACTGCTATTGCCCGTTGTATATCTCTAGTGGTTATTTGTATATCTTCCAATAATGGTCTGTCTTGGTCATTTTTTTCTCTATCAAAAAATGCTGTACTTTTTATTTTCTTAGCTGCTACAGGGGTACTCCAGCTTAAAGCATAGTGAGATTGTAGAATGTTTGCCATTTCCTGTAGATTAGATACAGAGGCATATGAGGCGGGGAGTCTGAGGGGGCGACAGCCCCCCACAGGGCTAGGGAATTGAGCATTTTCAGTGCAAATATTGAGTATTTTCAGGGCAAATACTGAAATTTTCAGGGCATATTTTTCCTGACATTGATTTTGTTTTTTTACTTCTTGAGGTGAATTAATTACTTGCTACTATGCTTGTAGTTTATAATTAAAACGTAAGTTGAGGACTTACTGAATTCTATATCAACTGTAATGCCGTAGTTTTGCTTGTCATTAGAAATGTTGTAGCAAAATTTTATCTCATTTTTGTAAATTGTAATGTTTTTTATATAAAAAAAGCTTTAATATATGTTACTCATGCTCTAACCTTTGTCTTATTTTATGGTACACATAGTGCTTATGCGGAAATCAGCGCACCCTGAAAATTTTCAGGGCAAATTTTTTCCGTCCCCTACCCCCTTAGTAAAGTGCCATCCCATATGCCTATGATTAGCTATAAGAGTTAGTCCATCTTTAGCAAGCAATGGGCCAATGCTTGTTTTGATAACTGCTTTGCGTTTAGCATAGCTAAAGAAGAATTTGCTATTTTACTTTTATAGTACCAATAGCTTTGTGTTCATTATAATTTTTCTCTCTTATGGTTGATTCCTTTATTTTAAGTTCCAACATCAGTATCTGTTTCCGGATGTTACTACGTCTTGTATCACGTCTTGTAATTGCTTTGTCAGTTGTTTAGATAGCTTTGTTCTCTTTCTCATAAGTGTCCTTCTGTATCTGTGTTCTTTTGTCAGGTGCTTCTTTGCAATATCATTTTTCTTTGGTGTGTGCTTGTATAATGCTGATGATAGCAGGTATTGTAATCTACTCCAGCATTCTTCTGTTTCTAGGTTTTCTAATTCATTTTCCCAGTTTATTTTTCCCAGGCAGTTATTTATTGATGTCCAGTCTGACCCATTTGGCATGGGTCTTGCTTACATTTGTGGAGAGACAAGTTTGTGAATATGTGCATGACATTGTGGTCTGATCGGAGTGTATAGTTGGTGTTATAACAATGTGGTCAATTGTAGTTGCATTATTTGTCAGCACTAAATCTAGGATATTATTTTTTTCTAGTTTGGCAGGTAACATGCTGTACAGGGAGGAGTTTTCCATAAACTCATCGAGGTGTTTTGATTTGGATCTTTTTGTCCCTGATTTCATACCACCATATTGGTTCCTGCAATTTGGGAGATTAAAGTCTCCTGTAATAATTAAATCTCTTGTCTTTGTATATGATAGCTGGGCATTGCCTGATTTTTTCCAGAACTTCGGTGAGCATGATGATTAGAAGTTCACAGGCTCGATTTGAGTATGCCATGAGCAGTTCACTTTGAATTTTTCAGGGATGTACATCAGGACACCACCATTTAGACGGCCTTCTCTGTCGCATCTATGGGTGGACGGGTGGTATATCCTTTGGTTACAATTTCACTATTCATGATCATGGGGTTCAGGCGTGTTTCTGTGAGGGCTATAACTGTGCTAGTAGTGTTTTCCACTAGGCTCTTTAGGTAAGGTACTTTGGTATGGTTTGAATTTGGGTAAAGGCCCTGGATGTTTAAATAAATTATTGATACATTTGTGGAGTAATTTGTTTCATCTCCCACATATAGGGCATTTATAGGGTTCTGCTAGGGGTCTCATTTGCTTTTGTATAAGGAGCGCAAGTGAGTTTGAATGTCTTGTATTTAATAACAACAAACAAAACATCTTTATTGCGGATCATTCACAATCCACAGCCACTTAACCTGGCATACAAGTACAGTCTTACGTAGACACTGAACTTAATACAAAACTGCCATATAGGTGAGAGATACACAGTATCTGAAGACAGGACATTGTACAATAACACATTAGAGCTGTTTTGGATCTTAGTAATGAAATTATATTATATATTTTTCCGGATTAACATTTGGCTGGTATGTAGGTTACGCGTAGTAAACATAAAACTGGCACTGCACCATTTTGGTTCCATACATACCATACGAAAAATATTATTATAAGCAACAGAGAGTTTATTCATAGCAGTTTTTGTATAATTCCACCACAGATGGGATGTATACAGTGCAATACAGTAAGTTATAAAAAGATAAGTTTTAACTGATTCTGAACACATACCAAATTTCCTTACTAGCATGTTACCCTGGACATACAGCTTTTTACGTTGCCTCTCAATATCAAGTTCATCTCGCAGCTCGTGAGTAATTACATGCCCTAAGTATTTACATGTGTCTTTGACAGGTATAGTCTGACCATTCATTTCAAAAGACCCACATGATACATGTTTCAGTAGATTACACCTAAAAATCAAAATACAACTCTTTGCCCCATTATAGGTGAAATAGCGTGGGGTTAGAGACCCCGCCAAGTTATTAGGTTTCTAAACAACAACAAAGGCACTTACCGCTGCTTTGATTTATATCTTCTTTAGGGCCTAGCATAGATTTCCAGCGTCCTACAAACTGCCTACCTAACTCTCTCACTTTACTAATTTAGAAGCTATAGACATTACCCCTACCCTTATATACTATTTGACAACTTCCTGTTCACATTCTAACACTTTAGCAACATCACCAAATTAAACTTAGCACCAACGATTTAGTCAGATATGAATAAGCATGCTGCTAGTCCAGCCAAAACAAACGAACAGACCGCGTTCCGCTGTGTATCCTTTTGTGTTGCCATTCAGCTTTCGTTTAGTGACTTTTCCCTTTAGTGACTTTAGACTATATACATATATATATACACACACGTCACCTCACTCCTCCACAACAAGTTTAGTCTGTCAGGGGGGTGAGAGACCCTAGACGACCTACGGAGCGGGGTTGATGTAGTAGGAATAGGTGCAACCTGCATAGGAGGGCGAATTGAACCATTTTTCAGAGGATCGGTTCTCTCTTCCGGAAGACTCTGGTCATCCTGCAATTCACGTTCCCATATCTGGTCCTGATGGTGTTTAATAGAACGACCATCTTCTAGTTGGCATTTGAAGGAAACAGGGCCCGTTCTCTCCTGCACAGTTGCAGGAACCCATTTTGGTCCAGCCCCATAGTTGCGAATCATAACTGGATCATTAGGGTGTGTTTCTATAACTCTCCTTTTTTAGTGTCGTGATACAACTTCTGTTTTTCCTGATGGCGTAAAACTCGTTGTTGTAACGTTTCGTTTGGACGTAACAGATCGAAAACTGAACGAATTCCCCGGCCAATCATAAGTTTAGAAGGAGACACCCCCGTCGTTGTGAGAGGTGTTAGTCGATATTTAAGCAAAAATTTATCCAACACCACTTGCATTTCCTCCCCATGAGAATGACGCAAGGCCGACTTGAAAGTACGGACCATGTTTTCCGCGAGACCGTTAGTAGACGGGTGAAAAACACTAGACCGGACATGTCTAATGCCATTTAGGTGGACAAAAGAACGAAATTCTTCACTGGTAAAACAAGTACCATTGTCGGAAACCAGAACTACGGTAAACCCCATCGAGCGAAACACGAACGGAGTAAGTGAATAGTAATACCCGAAGTCGTGGAAGTGGTTGGAAAAATTTCCACCCACTTAGAGTAGGCGTCCACAATGACTAGGAAATAGATATTATTTATAGGACCTGCATAGTCAACATGGATCCTATGCCACGGTATAGTAGGCCATTCCCAAGGATGAAGTGGAGTTTTCCTTGGGAGATCTCTGTTCTCTAGGCAGCTTTGACAGGAACGAACCAATGATTCGAGTTCTCCATCTAAACCAGGCCACCAGAAATAAGCTCTCGCCAGCTCTTTCATTTTGTTGCGCCCATGTGTTCAGCGTGAAGTTCCTTCACTAAATTCGACCTGCCTTCATTTGGAATAATCACTCTGTGGCCCCATAAGAGACAGCCATTTTGAATCGAGAGGCCAGACTGACGTTGATAAAAAGGCTGTAATTCACTCTCAACCTTAGTAGGCCAACCAACTGAGCAGTAAAGGATGACCCTAGACAGAATAGGGTCTGATTTTGTCCACTGCTCTCTTTGTACTGCAGATACTGAAGTGGATTCCAAAAACTCCACCAAGTGAACCCATTCTGTAGGTACAGGTACGCATTCATTTGGATTTTCTAAAGGCAACCTACTAAGAGCATCAGCCGTACCTAGAAGTTTGCCTGACCAATGTACTAAGTCAAATTTATAGGTTTGTACAATCAGCGCCCATCGTTGGATCCTTCCTGAGGCCATAACTGGAATATTTTTATTAGGTGAAAATAAACCTAAAAGAGGCTTATGGTCAGTAATTAGTTTGAATTCATGACCTCATAGATAGAACTGAAATTTCTTTACTGCAAATACTAAAGCTAAGGCTTCACGTTCAAGTTGTGCATATCGCCTTTCAGTCTCAGTTAGTGTTCCAGAAGTAAAACAGATAGGCCTATCTACACCGTCAATGTGGTGAGATAACACTGCCCCAATTCCATAAGAACTGCTATCTGCTGAAACTATGAGAGGAAGTTTAGGATCATAATGCACTAGGAGAGTGGACTTTAGTAGTACGTCCTATGAAGCCTCAAATGCTTCCTTTTTGGTTTTCTCCCATCTCCACTGTTCCCCAGATCGTAATAACTTATTTAGGGGTTCAAGGAAAGTCGATGCATTAGGCAAAAATTTCCTATAAAGGTTTAGGAGACCTAAATAAGTTTGTAACTGTGTGATGTTTTGTGGAGGTGGTGCATTTTTTATTGCTTCTAGTTTATCCACCGTTGGATGAATGCCTGAGGCATCTATGCGGAGCCCTAAATATGAAATCTCACTAGTGACCCACGAACACTTTTCTTTCTTTAGCTTTAGTCCGGCATCCCGGAGTCTTTGTAGAACTGTGGTTAATCTAGTTAGGTGTTCTTTTTTAGATGAACCTGAAATGAGGACATCATCTAGAAAACAAAGTACACTCTGAATGTGACTTAGAACTTTGTCCAATGTCCTCTGAAAAATACCCGTAGCCGATGCTATTCCATAGCATAGCCTAATAGCCTATTGTACCTATATAGGCCTCGGTTCGTATTTATGATAGTTAGCTCTTTAGAATTTTCATCTAAACTTAGTTGAGCATAGGCTTGGGACATATCTAGTTTTGTGAAATATTTACCCAGGCAAGAGAGCCAAATAATTCATCAGGCTTGTGCCGCAGCGCTGTCCAACTGGCGGCCTGCAGAATGGAATTTTGCCAAATTTCATTTCTGAATTTTCTTCCATATTTTGTTATTTCTAGTAGGTAAAACAACATTCAGCGGGTTCCTAAGTCATATTAACCAACGGTGTATGATTATAGGCCTACAATTTTACTTTTTTAATAAGTGTAATTGTGGCCCACCATCTAACTCTTGTAAACATCTTGGCCCGCGGCTTTATAGAAGTTGGACAGCACTGGGCTTGGGTATAGGGTAGCAATCTAGAAGGACTGCTTTATTTGCTGTTAAACGGTAATCCCCACATAACCGCACTGACTCAGTGGCGTAACTAGGGTGGGGCAGGTGGGGCGCGTGCCCTGGGCGCCAAATTTAGGGGGGCGCCATTTTCATGATTTTAAAAAAAAAAATTTAAGAGTAAAAACATGCTCTTTTGGAAATGTACCGGTACCATATCTCTAGCCATCGAATTTCCATGAATTTCAGATTTTTAACTTCATTTAACTTTATTAATTCATTCTATTTTTATTAGAATTTTATTATGAATTATTAATTTATTCTATTTTTTTGTTTCTTTCTCTAGAAAATTTTACCATGAAGCGAACATTGCCGATACCGAAAAGTCCGAAAAAGAAGCTGAGTGGAGCAGAAGGCAGGAAGAAAAAAAAAATGCAAGAAGCAGAAGCTAAAAAGTCAAGTGGCTTTATGATGTCATTTCTTGAACAGCAACAAGCTGGTCCTTCATCAGTATTAACTGCATCAGATATGAGTGTTGACCAACCTGCCAGTGTATCAAAAAGAGAATTAAGTGTCTTTCAAGAACCAGAAGTGTCTTTCAAGAAGCCAGAAGATAATAAAACTTTGAGTAGCGAAAAGCAGGAAAAAACAGCACAGCCTATACCAGATGCGATTCAGCATCACGATGTAGGCTTCTTGGAGTTTGATAAAATATAAAAAAAAGTAATTTTATCAGATGCCCTGAGGACAGAAATGGTCACATTGGGTTCGAAGTATTTTCAAAATAGTGAAGGGCCATTTGTTCCCACACAAAACCGATCACTGAATGAAAGATGGTTTAAAAGAAAGTTGGGAAATGGATGTAGAGAAGAAGTTTGGCACTCATGGCTTGTTTATTCTCCAGAGAAGAAAGCACCTTTTTGCTTTTGTTGTTTGCTATTTTCTCAAATTGACAATTAGTCTTCATTGGAGCCAGAAAATGGGTTCAATCATTGGAAAGCACCAGAAAGGCTTAGCACCCATGAAAATGCAAAAAATCATCGATACTGCTTCACCCAATGGAAGGAAATGGAAAGAAATCTTTTAGAAAACAGAGGAATCATTGACGTAGAGCTTCAAGCTCAAATTGCAACAGAAAAACAAAAATGGCGAGATGTTCTCCACAGAATTCTCCATTGCATAAAATTTTTAGCAACTCAGAACCTTGCATTGCGTGGTCACAAGGAATCCCTTAGACAGGAAAAGGAAAGCAATATTGGAAATTTTCTTGGGTTATTAAAATTGTTGGCAAGGTTTGATCCTGTCATGAAAGAACATCTCAGTATTGTGGAAAAGCACCCTGGAAGAACATCATATTTATCTCCGTTAGTGCAGAATGAATTTATTCAGCTGATGGCTTCTACTGTTCGCCAGAAATTGTTACAGAGCATTCATAAGGGCAAATATTTTGGCCTCATGTTTGATTCTACTCCAGATCAAGCACATCGAGAGCAAATGGCAGAAACAGTTCGTTATGTTGATATTGATTTTCAGGAGAAAACAATTTTTATAAAAAAGTCTTTTCTTGGATTTATCCAATTAAAACGAAAGGATGCTGAAAACATTGTGGAAGTGATTTTGGAACAACTGGAAAAAGACAAAATGCCGTTAGAAGACTGTCGATCTCAATGCTATGACAATGCTGCAGTTATGGCTGGTTATAAAAGTGGTGTTCAACAGAGGATAATTGAAAAAAATAGCAAAGCTATTTTTGTAAATATGCGATAATCATTCTCTCAATTTGGTTGGAGTGTGTGCTGCTAACCATGATGCAGTGATGGTGACTTTTTTTGGTGCAATTCAGTCGCTTTATTCATTCTTTTCACGTTCAACTCTCCGTTGGCAAAAGCTGAAAGATGCCATACCAATAGTTGTCAAATCTGAATCTGAAACTCGATGGAGTTCCAGAACAGAGGCTGTGAAGCCTGTTCATGAATACTTTGATATTATAGTGGAACTCTTGCAAAGCATGGTTGATGATCAAAATAAAACTGCTGATACAAGAGGTGATGCAAGGCAGGTGCTGAATCAAATTTTGACTTTTCATTTCTTGGCTTTGCTTAGATTTTGGAACAAAATTCTTGTTCGGATTGATCGTGTTCAAAAACGACTCCAAGATCATACCATGAACCTTCATGATGCCGCTTATGATTTAAAAGCCCTTCAAGGTTATTTTTTAAGCAGTCGAGAATCATTGGCCAGTGAATCACTTGAAGCAGGGCTGAAACTGTGTGATGAATGGGATATTCAAGTAGAAAGACGCCCCAGAAAGCAGAAACAAATGTCTGGTGAAAAAGCAAAGGATGTAGGGTTAACTGCGAAAGAAGAAATGATGAGAATAATGAAAGAAACTATTGATCGTCTCCATAATGAAATGGAAGAAAGATTTGTCCGTCTCCATGACTTGGATTCAAAATTTGGATTTCTTTTAGATGCTAGAGGATTATTGTTTGACTCAACTGAAAGCAACAGTAGTCATGACGTAAATATCTTAAAGAAAAGTTGTCTCAACCTTGGACAGTTTTATAGCAATGATATTGACGGCTTTAAGCTTTATGAAGAAATCCTGGATTGTAAGATGCTTCTGAAAAGTCGCCCAAATGTTCAGATTTCTAAAGCTGAGGAAATCCTCAAGTTTATTGTTCAGTATGGAGATAAAAATGTTTTTCCAAATTTGAGAGTAGCTATTCAGATAATGCTCACTATTGCAATTTCAATTGCTAGCTGTGAGCGATCTTTCAGCAAGTTAACATTGATCTTATCATATTTGAGAGCTTCAATGGGCCAAGAAAGACTTTCTGCTTTAGCCTTGCTCAGCATTGAACGTGAGGAAACTGAAATAACAAATTTTGATGACATTATTGATAATTTTGCATCAGCAAAAAAGTAAGAAAAATACATGTTTAGTGTGAAGTTCCAAATTATTCATTAAAAGAGCCAAAAATAATAGGTGCAAACAAGGCATTTCTTTTAAAGTACCATATAATTGGAATGATTTTTGTCAGTATCTAATATTCTAATTGCTAATTCTGCTATCGGTAATTCAATAAAATTCAAGAAAACATCAAAGTGTATTCTCATGAAAAGTTATGCCTCTCCTTGTACATATATTAATTGTTTCTGTTGTAATTCGGCAAATAATTAACCATACTTTGGTTCTATAAAATTAAATTGTATTAATAGAAATTTAATATCAACCTTAATAGTAAATATACGCGGTTATGTACGTATATGGATAGAAAAACATTAAAGTATAAACTGTAAAAATAATTTTTATGAATTGTATTTTCATTTCATTTCAATTTATTTGTACATATTTTTGTACAGTTTTATATGTATATAACTGTTTTTCATTTTCATTTGTCATAAAATAAACTTCTTAAAAGTATATTTTGTTAGCGGTATTATTATGAGTAACCAGTTTGAGTACCATTATAAGAATTCAGCCAGAATTTTAAAGAACACTGGTTTTAAGGGCGCCATTTATTGATTTGCCCTGGGCGCGATCAACCCTAGTTACACCTCTGCACTGACTTGTCAAGTTTTAGTACAGGAACTACCGGGGCAGCCCACTTAGCGTATGTGACTGGTTCGATAATTTTATCTTTGAGCAGCCTGTCAATTTCTAAATCTACATTCTCCCGCATTGCACGTGCAATTGAACGAGCCTTACAAAATTTCGGAGTTACATTAGGGTCTACCTCTATACAGACCTGATGATCTTTTAGGTTGCCTACTTCAAGCCCAAAAACAGAAGAAAACTCCCTCAACAATAAGTCTATGTCAGACGGATATGCGAGTGTATGCACATCTGCCCGACCCTTTGTCAATAGGCATTTTCAAAACATCAATCCGGTCACAGCCTAGTAGAGTAGGCCCTTGCTCATCCACCACTAAAAGTGTTAAGGGATGAGACAAAGTTTTCTTGTTAAGTGTAACTGTGATGGATGCTTCTCCACAAATAGGTATCTGTATGTCCCCATATTTTTTTAGTATTGTTTTAGATGCATGTAGTTTAGGTGTATTTTTGAAAGTTGTGTCAAAAACTGTTTTGGACATGACAGTTCGGGCAGCACCTGTATCTAGTTCTAGAGGAACTGTAATTCCATTTAGGCCTACCTCTACAATATATGGACCTGTGTTATTACCACTTTGCTGCTCATAAAATCGGTACTCCACTCCAATGTTCGAAGTATTTCCCTTTTGAGGATTTACACTAGAAATGTTATAATTAGAATTTTCACCCCTTGTTTTCTTTGAAAAACAAACTTTAGCTATGTGGCCTATTTTACTACAGTTTCGGCAAACTGCTTCTTGTATTAGAGTTAGGGCTGAGTAGAAATTAGTATTAGAGTTAAGGCTGAGTAGGAATTAGTATTAGAGTTAGGGCTGAGTAGGAATTAGTATTAGAGTTAGGGCTGAGTAGGAATTAGTATTAGAGTTAGGGCTGAGTAAGAATTAGTATTAGAGTTAGGGCTGAGTAGGAATTAGTATTAGAGTTAGGCCGGCGGGACCTAAGCTATAGTACGGTAGCTTACCCACACAAACCAACCAAATCGAACGACCCACCTAGGCTAGGCTACATCCAATTTTCCTAACAACAAAATTGAACCCAATGAGCCAAATTAAATCCAATGAGCCAAATTAAATCCCATGAGCCAAATTAAATCTCATCCTCGTCGCCAAATGTAATAGCGTGGGGTTAGAGACCCCGCCAAGTTATTAGGTTTCTAAACAACAACAAAGGCACTTACTGCTGCTTTGATTTAGATCTTCTTTAGGGCCTAGCATAGATTTCCAGTGTCCTACAAACCGCCTACCTAACTCTCTCACTTTACTAATTTAGAAGCTATAGACATTACCCCAACCCTTATATACTATTTGACAACTTCCTGTTCACATTCTAACACTTTAGCAACATCACCAAATTAAACTTAGCACCAGTGATTTAGTCAGATATGAATAAGCATGCTGCTAGTCCAGCCAAAACAAACGAACAGACCGCGTTCCGCTGTGTATCCTTTTGTGTTGCCATTCAACTTTCTTTTAGTGACTTTAGACTATACACACACACACACACACACACACACACACACGTCACCTCAATAGGTGATGTCATTTTCTATATCATCTTGTTTACATATCTCTAATAGTACTCTCAGCCCATGGGGAGAGGGTGACAGAAGAACAAGGTCATCAGCATACATTACATGCTTAATTTTTTCCTTTCCAATACGTACGTGTAGTTTTTAGTTCATTGGCAAGGTCATCCATATATATACAAAAAAGATAGGGTGATAATATACTTCTTTGCCTAACAGCATTAGTTACCTTAAAACCAGGTGATACAGTGGTTTTCCATCTTACAAACATGGTCTACTCTGTATACTAGACTGCAAGTATCCAAGTATATATTTAGGTACCCCTCGACACAAGAGTTTCTTGAAAAGTTTGTGATGGTTAACTTAACTCTATCAAATGCTTTTGATGCATCCAAAAAACAGGAATATACATTGCTACTTGACATCTTGTACTTTAGGACGGCTTCCTTTAGCATATAAATACACATGTCAGTACCATGTTTCACTCTAAAGCCAAACTGATTGTCATAAGTCTGCAAGTAAGTACTTATCCTATTATAAATGACATATTCTAACACTTTAGAAAGTATACTGGCAAGTGCTATTGGCCTATAATTATTCTTGTCACAGATACTAGCACCTTTATTTTAACAACTGGCAACAATACAACTGACAAAATGGACTGTAGCAAATAGGCTACCCATGCGTCATACAGCTTGTGAAACACATTGTAAGCATAAGTATAATACGAGGGCTACAACATTTTAAATGTTCTGCTTGTATGCCATCTAGGCCACAACTTTTGTTACATCTAACTTATAAATAGCCTGCCAGATTTCTGAGTCATTAATTAGTAGCTCCTCAGAGCGTTCTACATTTAGGCACATCCCCCCCCCCCCTCCCCCCTGAGATAATTAAATAGGGTTTCATAATGATTTTTTCACAGTTCTGCAATGTTTTTTGCACCATGTGCATCCCCCTATTACATTTGGCAAGGTAAGATTACTAGTGTTAATTTTATTAACCTCCTTCCAGAATTCCCTACTGGAAGTATTGCTATTGCTTAATTTCCTGGCTAGAGATTATCTTCGAAGGTTCTCTTCATTTTTCCTTGTAACTCTAAACGCACCCTTGAACCTAGCACGAATTCTGTTTTTCAGTTGGAAGAGTTCCCCCTGCCTAGGTTTCCCCATAGCAACCCATTCTACGAATACATTTTTTGCTACATCATACAAATCAGCACAGTATTCTGCCCACCCTGGATTGACATTTACTTTCCTCCATTTTTTATTCTTAAAGCTACTTCCACTTGCAGCCTTAATGGCATGTTCACGCTCACCGTAATACTTATTTAAGAGATCTATATGTTTTACATCATCACAGAAGGGATTCCTACAAGCCAAAGCTTCTGCAGGAATCCTCACAATCCTTAGTCATGCATCAGTCTGCATTATATAGTAAGTTACCTCAAAGTGACTAAGATTTGACCAATTAACCTTATAGTAATCAGCATTATCACAGTCATTGTCTAAATCAGGTGCTACCATACAATGAAGCCCTACTACAAATGGTATATGATCAGATTCAAATACATCATAAAGTATGGACATACTATTGATTATATTATAACCATCGTGGGAGGCTATACAGTGGTCTAGGCACGAGTGAGTCCCCCAGGCATCACTAACATATGTAAATGAGTCATTAGGGAGTAGCAATTTACTGGCAAGTTTGTAGTCGCATGCCTCACAGTAATTGATAAGAAGCTTAGCAAAATCCGAACCAGGTTTAGTGATATTACTGTTAAAATCACCAACCACTAAAACACATGAAGAGTCTAGCTCCTCTAGCAGTATATTTAGTTTACAGAGTCTCTCTAAATATACCTCCTCATTTTCAGCCCACTCATAAGGCATATAAACATTAAATATATACACAGTATTTTGTTGTCAATAGTTAGTTTTATGGCTACAACCCACTCATATTCATAACTAATGGGCCTTATACACCTATCCAGCTGTGAGTGCCACATTATAGCTACACCTTCCTTCCTATTCTGTCTGCCCACAGTAATAACTTCACTATCATCATTGGGTGAGTTAGCTATTCCCCTGTAGTTAGGCTTAATATTGGTTAAATCTTTGCACTCTTGTTTAGAGAGCCAAATTTCCTGAAAACAAGAAGTGTCATGTCCAGATAAAAGTTTATTGATCTCACTGTCAGCATTGACTTTGAGGCCTCTACAGTTATACCTACTAACACTGAGTTTGTGAAACTGGGCCATTATTTTTATACACACTATCACTGTTCTCACTGTGAGTCCCCCTGGGATTGCATGGTGGAGTCTGCTTCTGCGTATTTTTGTGGACTGAGTTTTTCCTGAAGTTCATGTTATACTAACTATAGTAGATTCCTTCAGGCCAGACTTCTGGCTCCATAAATACAGAGGGGTTCTCACATTCTGCCTTAATGTAGAAAGAGCTGTACGTATCTGGTCATTTACTGGTTAATTTGGGGCAGGTAGTCCCAATTTTCGTCATTTCACGCAGGTATTCTTCTAGTTCTGAAGCAGATTGGTCAAGTGTGAAACAGGAGGCAAATAGGAGTACATGGGCCTGCCGAGATTTTTCACTGCCTTAATTGTTGTATTCATTGCTAGCCCTAGCCGTAGTTCTCTTCTGGATGGAGAGGGGTTCCCAGAGTCCTGTTTCTTTTTCTGACGCAAACCCCTTTTACTAACTGTTGTCCACCCATGTCCTACATTCTGCTCACCAGGGTGACTAGCTGCCGAGCAGGTTTGAATAGTCCCTTGAGGCATGGCCACATGACTAATGATCTCAGTAGCATTGCCTTCTGTTGCAGTTAATTTGTTGTTTGTTTGTGTTAAAGATTCATCATATGTCAAACTATGCAGTTCAGGGTAGATACGTACTACCTGCTACCCACTGTTAGGATGGTTGTTCGTATTCGTGCAAGTTTTTATGTCATTGGACTTCTCTTTCAGAACTTAGGAGTAAAGTACCTTACCGTTTTCTCCCTCCTCTAGTTTGGATATACAGCTCTGCTGAGCTGTGAGAGAAGTTGGTGTGAGGATCACTATGGTGTGTCGTGGTGATGACGATATTTCTGACTGACTGGGAAGTTTGCCTGCTGCTCATCTCAGCTTCTAAGTCTGAGATCCTAGCGGTCAGTTTTCTGTGTTCCGCGGTTATGTTGCTACATATATCTTTTAGCGCTCTGTTTAGGCCATGCTGGGTATGCAGGCCACCTTTCAGTAGCTGCACCTCATCCTGAAGTGATTTTATTTTACTTAAGAGTACAGTCACAGCAATAGAGTCGAAACGTATGGGTGGCAAGTCCAGGTTCTCACTTGCAAATATGGGCCTATCATTAGTAGCCTTTATTTCCAAAATCTTTTTAACGATGTCCTCAAGGTTGAGCACATTTTTCTTTTCACCTTTTCGGTGGATAAGCCTCTTGTCAGAGTTCCCATTGATTCGGTATAATGTAAATAATTTTGCTTTAGCAGTCTCTATCTCTTCACCACTATAATGTTTTTCACATAATGTGGTTATCGTGTCAGTGGGTAATCAGTCAATCTTCACATTAATGAAACACAAAATGTTGTTGATAACAACACTTGGCCCATCTGAAGATCCTTCCGCCATCGTTTAGTTCCGAAATCCTAGCCGATGGAGACTGACGCAGCTGTGCAAGTTTCCCATGTTCGCCTTAGCCAACGTCACAGCAACTTTTATCCGTAATTAAAATGTTTAACTTTCATATTTATATATTAAGCTAATAGTAAAAGTTAACTAATACTTTTTAACACTTTTTAATACTTTTTAACACTTCCATAACGTGTAAGTTGTTTCATGAGGTGATAAAACCCCAATGGAGTTTCATGGTTACTTGCTGTACTATTATCACCAGTGGGCTTACCTGAAACTGCTACATCAGCATAAGATCTGGGTGCAGGAATGGTATTTGATCTTGGGTTTTCTTGCATCCTTTGGGCCAGATGGGGCTGATGGATAGCAGGCTCACTATCCTGGTATTCTCTCCATTGATTTTGGTGTGGCTGCATTTGGATTGTTCCCTTCAGATGGGCCGAATTGCAGTTTTCTTTAAAACAACTTCTTTCCCACCATGAGCTCTGGCAAATTTGAGGATGAAGATAGGGGCATCTTGCATTGGATCTCTATCCAGAAATGCCATTACCATCGTTTATAAATTTTTTGCAGTGTGGCGGGTAAGCGAATGAGCATTCTCTTCCCTTAAGTCCATATTTACACAAGCCTTTCCTGTAATACTTGCATACTGGCTTCTTGTTTTCATCTTTGGGTTTTTGGTGACTGTGTACTCTCTCTCTCTCTCTCTCTCTCTCTCTCTCTCTCTCTCTCTCTCTATATATATATATATATATATATATATATATATATATATATATATAGTACGAGAGGAAACTGCGAATAACGAACAGGGGGAAAAAACAGAAAAAGCGAGTAAACGGGAAGCAGAAATAATAGAAATAACAGAAACACCAACAGAGGAAACAGAGGTACAAAACCAAATCCAAAGCTTTCAAACAAAGGGCATTAGCAGCAATAGGAAAAACAAGTAGACAATAAAGAAACCATACTGAAACCACCAAAAACAAAGGCCCCCAAGTAAAATTAGGAAAAAACTATATGTAAATACTATGTGAAAGAAATTTGCAGATATAAGGGAGGAGAATGTATTTAGAAACACCCTCCTGTTGTTATTTTATTTATTTGTCGGGTTCAAAATCCCAGCTGAGCCGTGAACGGCCAAATTCTAAAGGGCCAGTTCTATCTGAAGCCCAAGTTAAGCTAAATTAAAACTTACGGATTTGAGATCCTATTAGGTCCTACCTCAGGGTAACCTCAGGGTTGCTGACTCGATGCGGGCCTACTTTAGACCTTTGTTACATGAATTTTAATGTAAACAAAAAGGGTACTATTTATGGTCTTCTTTCTCAACCTTGCAACAACAAGGTGCAACAATTTTGTATCTAAACAACCAAACTGAATTGCAAGAGAGCTCTCTACAAGACCACACCCTGTACGTACGACATCCCACAAACGAGTAGAAAGAACGCACAGCGCCCAAAAATGATGCCAACAGTGTGACCAAACAATGATGCCACAAGAGCTAAAAAATGCTAGCTCTAAATTAAGTTAATTTTTCACTAACCTTACAATTATGAGATGGATATATATACACCTTAACTTAATATATACAAGCAATGCTGCATCAATCAGCTTAGTCATCATATCGCCTTGGGACAACAATGGTTCTTCCTCTTCTAGATTTTCTAACACTCCCCACCGAAGAGGCATTGTTGTCGTTACCTTCCGCAAGGTTAGCCAAGCCTTCTCCATGAGGCTGTAACTCAAATGTTTCATCTTGACTATCTGTGTTTTTGCTGATTTCTAAAGCATAGAGTTTTTGTATAGGTCTCTTTAACTTTCCTCCTGAAGTCTTTACCAGTGCAGACCTAACTAAATTGTCTTTGCCAACAAACAACTCTTCAATTATGCCAAGCTTCCAGCATTGCCTTGGTCTTTCATCCCCAATCATTACCACGTCTCCCACCTTGATACAATTTGCATTGGAGCCCTTTACCTTGCCTGATGGGTAATAATTGAGTTCTGGCAAGTATTCCATCTGCCACCTCTTCCATAACTGATCTTGTAGCTCTTCAAGGTACCTGAACCGTCTGGTTAACTCTCCTTGAGTGCTCTGGATAGGCTGTAAGTCTTCTGGCACACTGGGTTTTGATGTTAATCGTTTACCACAAAGAAAATGATTTGGTGTCAATGGCTCTGCATCCTGCATACTGTTGTAAACAAAAGTGATAGGCCTACTGTTCACCATTGCTTCTACTTCACATAAAACAGTAGAGAATTCTTCTTTGCTCAAATGAGCATTAGCTAAAAGTTTCTTTAATGGACACTTTACACTTCTCACTAGCCTTTCCCAAAATCCACCCCACCATGGTGCTCTCTCAACAATAAACTCCCACTGTACTCCTTGGTGTGAAAAGTAGGATTGGAATCCTTCCTCTTTTAGCAAGGACCAAATTTCTTGGAGTTCCTTTGCAGCCTTTTTGAAGGTTTTTGCATTATCCGATATGATTTTATTTGGGAAACCCCTTCTGTTCACAAACCTTTTAAAGGCCAAAAGAAATACATAACTACTTAAGTTGCTTACCAACTCCAAATGGATTGCTCTGGTGGTAGCACAGGTGAAAAGACATATATAACCTTTGTTAGACTCCCCTCGCTCATACACATAGACTGGCCCTGCAAAGTCTACTCCCACTACATCAAATGGGGCAGTATAGACACACCGTTCTCTTGGAAGTGGAGCCACCTTTTCATAATAAGGCTTTGCACTCCAACGCTTGCAAACCACACATTTATGCAAGACCTTTTTTACTACTTGTCTAATTTTGGGAATCCAAAATTGTTGTCTAATCTCTATTATCACTTCTCTAACTCCCGCATGTAACAGCTTATGATGAGTATCCAGGATCAAAAGGCCCACAAAGTGCCCCCCAGAAGGTAGCAAAATTGGATGTCTTTTCTCCTCTGGAAGCCCAGAAAACTGTAGTCTACCTCCTACTCTCAATAAATCCTGATCCAAAAACACATCCAAACCCTTGAGCGCAGCATGTGTTGGTAGAACCTGTAATGGATGGCTGGTGAACAATTCTCTCTCTTCACCAAATTTTTCCTTCTGCATATATACCACCCAGTATTTCCTGGCTTGCTGAATCTCATTACTGTTCAGAATTCCTTCCATTCTTGTTTCTCCCTTAATGTTGTTGGTAAATCTATATACCCATGCTGTCACTCTTAACAATCTTTTCAGACTGCTAATGTCCTCAAGCCTCAATATGGGGTCCTGCTGCATAACTTGACAACTGTTCACAGCGCATTTTCTCACCTCACTCACCCATGCTTCTTCAGCCTGGCATTCTCCTACAATAGGCTGATTAGAAGGCCAGTTTTCACTTCCAAGTTTTAGCCACTCTGGCCCATTCAACCACAAACTTGACTGTGAAAGATCTTTCACTGAAATTCCTCGTGTTGGTAAATCAGCGGGGTTTTGGATGCCTGGACAATGCTTCCATTGCTTGGGATCTGTGTGCGCTTGAATTTCCTCCACCCTATTGGCAACAAATGGTTTCCATTTCCTTGCCTGACTTCTTAACCAGTGCCAAACTATAGTGGAGTCTGTCCAATAATAGCTTGGAATTTCATAGAGGGCCAAAGACTTTCGCACTGTAATTGCAAGCCGACTAGCAATAACGGCACCCATCAATTCCAACCTTGGAACAGAAAGTCTTTTCAAAGGTGCTACTCTACTCTTTGCAGCAACCAACCTGCAACTTACTTCCTCTTGCAATGCGCCTCTTATATAAATACAAGTTGCATAGGCTTCCTCACTTGCATCACAAAAGATGTGCAGCTCCAAATTGTCTGGACTATTGTTCAACTCTCCAAAGTACCATCTTGGGATTTCAATGTCTCCAAGATGTGCCAATTCTTTGAACCAATATTTCCACTTTACCACCATATGATCAGGTAACTCTTAGTCCCAACCAAGTCCAATTTCCCAGAGGCTCTGAAACCAAATTTTTGACTTTATCACAAATGGAGCCAGGAATCCAAGAGGATCAAAGACCTTTGAAGCCAAACTAAGAGCTGTACGTTTTGTCCACCTTGTCTCATTCTCAGCCAGCTCTACTAAAGATTTCCCATTGAAGGTAAACAAATCATCATCTTGCTGCCAAACAATGCCTAGCACCTTTGCATCTATTGCCCACAACTCCTTAATACCAGAATCCTCAATACTTTCTGCTGCATCAGGTACTACACAGGAATGACTCATAAACTCTTGTAATTGCGAATGATTGGTCTGCCATTTTCTAAGCTCCATGCCAGCCTCCCTCATTATAGCTCTAGCCTCCATGAATATCTGTTTAGCCATTTCTGTATTATCCACGGAACACAGCAAATCATCAACACATAAAAAATTTTCCTTATGTGTTCAATAGTGTTAGGATAGACTTCAGAATATTTCTTAAAATGGTACTGCATAGTAGCTGCCAAGAGAAATGGACTAGAGCTGAGGCCAAACACACTGACTTCATTCTATATGCTTGAACCTTAGGTTCACTTTCCAACAAGTCTTTCGTATCCACCCACAGATACCTTACTGCATCTCTGTCCTCTGGTTTTAACTTTATCCGCAAAAAGGCTTGCTTCACATCTGCAGTCAATGCTACTCTACCAAACCTGAATCTCAGTAACAAGGAAAATAAATCTGCATTTAAATTTGGCCCAGCATCCAAACAGTCATTCAAGGACACACCACCTTTGTCCTTGGCTGAGCCATCAAAAACTACCCTCAGTTTGGTGGTAGTTTTGTCTCGCCGTACCACTGAATGGTGTGGCAGATAATGTGCCTCCTGGCTCACCAGCTCACCTTGCACCCTTTCAGCATAGCCCTCCTTACATAACTTAGGATGGCCTCATCGTATTCAATTAACACTCCTCATTTTTTCTTAGCCTGTACATGAAGTCTCCAACCTCCTATTAGTTAGCTGAAGGTTTGAACCGGGTTTTGCAAGAATCCTTCCATGGTAGGCCAACTTCATAGCAACCATCTCTAAACCCAATCCCTTTTTCAAATTGCTCTAAAACATCATTGTTCACTGTACTTGCCTGGTTGTCCTTTATGTCAATAGATTCAAGTTCCCAAAACGCTTTCAAATGCCTTTCCAGGCCATGGCTGTTCTCCTCAATCTTAACAAAAAGTGCCTTAACTTCCATTTCATTGCAATAACTACCATGTAGCATCCAGCCTAGCTTACTTTCAATAGCTACCGGGCCTTGAGATGTACGGACAATATTACCAGTGATGAAGTCCCAATAATAGTCAGCTCCAATCAAAAGACTAATATCTTCTGTTCCCTCAAACTTATTATTGCCCAAATTAATTCCTTTAACTTGCAATTCTTGGACACATGCCATATCTAAACAAGTAGTGACTGGAATACAAAGTTCCTCAATCTCTACAGCTTGGACCTTGATAGTGGGACTTTGCGGTAACAACCCTTTAACCAGAACTTCTACCTTCTTAAATTTGGTTCGGTTTTGAACGGAACCCCCAAACCCAGAATTCTTAAATTTTCCCTCTTAAGTTCTTTAAACTTCAATTTTCTGGAAATTCTGGTCTTAATAAAACTACACTGGCTACCACTATCAACAACACTCTTACAGTAGCTTCTCCCTCATTCCCAATTAATAAGGCTGCAGTTGTTTGCAATAATCCCCCTTTACTTTTACTCCCTTGCCTAGCAGTGGCATGTGCCACTGATGTCTCTACTTCTGGGGTAGGCCTACTAAGAGTGTTTTCACACAATAATGGCTGATGCCTACCATGACATTTTTTGCACAAAATTTTAAACTTACAAAACCTTCCTCTATGACCTTTCAAAACATTTAAAACATGCTGTGGACTTAGTTACCCTGTCCTTTCTCTCCCTCAAAGGGTAAGGCCTCAGCCACCTCACATTTATATGACTTGTGGTTGCCTTCGCAAAATAGCATTCCTTGATTCCCTTTAATTTATTCTCAGAGGAGGCATGTAGAGCTGACACTGTACCTGGGCTATTCCTTTTTGTGGAAACTTTGGTGCTGTGCCTGCCTTTGTCCCCTTGTTTACCATCCCACTGTGCAAACTCAACTCCCTCTCGTCTTGCTAATTCTGTGCCTAAAAGACTTAACATCTGCTGAAGGGGGATGTACACATGTTCTGCAGAGTGTCCCCTACTTAATTCAAGCAAAATTGAGCTAGGCAATTTAGACTCCAGTGTAGGAACCAACATTATACCATACTTTTCCATTCCTACACCCAAGTTGTCCACGGACCTAGTTCTAATTTCAAATTCATCATATAACTGCCGTAACTCCTTGACACTATTAGGATTATTAACAGGAGGTATAGCTAAAAGTGCACGGAGGTGGCTTTTAATTAAGATCTCTGGCTTACCAAACCGTTTCTTTAATATATCCCAAGCCACATTATAATTAGCCTCTATTAATGCTAATCCTGCTATAGTCTTTGCTGCCTCCCCTTCCAAGAGGGACCGCAAATAATTAAACTGCTCCACGGCACTTAACACTTGACTAGAATGAACTGCTGATTGAAAACTGTCTGCCCATCCTTGCCATTCCTGAATACTCCCAGAAAATGTTTTGAGTACAAGCCTCGGTAATTGAACTACAGATCTGTTAACCTTACTTCACAAACATCATTTTTTGAGTGTTGTGTTTCATTATCAGACCTGGTCTCTAACTGTACTGAGCTACTAAACTCTTTTGCTCGGAGGCCTACGTTAATTATATCATCAATAATCTCTTCAAAGTAAATTATGTTATTTTCTATTTCATCCTCTTCTATAAGAGCCTCAATTTTAACATTTACCTCACTTAGAGCAACCTTTTTAGTTTCTAATATGGAAAGCTGCGCAGTCACTAAGCGTAAATCCTCTTGCTCTATGGCAGAATCTATAGTGGCAATGACCTTTGTAATTAGACCTTTGTTGGCGCTTCTCCTTTTTATAAATTGTTCAATTCAGATGCACTCATCTTCAATGCAAACAACAATTGGGTTCAATGCCAAATAAGCTGAATTGGCAGAAATACTTAACCGAACTGATCAAACGTAAATTTTACTTTCAAATAAACTGAATTGCTAGGTGGGGTACTAACCAACACCAGTATGGAATACCAATTTTTCCACCCAAGTAACTGGCGCACTGGTCTGCAACCTTCGCCTACGAATAATAAACCAAATTAACCAAACTGGTAAATGTAGGCCAAAACAACGACAACGACTGGCCAAGTTTCGCAATTGGGCAACTAAACTTTCTACCTAGGACCTTAATTCAATAATAACCCAAAATTAACCAAACGGTAAAATGTAGGCCAAAACAACGACAGACGACTGGCCAAGTTTCGCAATTGGGCGACCAAACTTTTACCCTGGGACCTTAATTCAATAATAACCCAAAATTAACCAAACGTAAAATGTAGGCCAACAACGACAGACGACTGGCCAAGTTTCGCAATTGGGCACCAAACTTTCTACCCTGGGACCTTAATTCAATAATAACCCAAAATTAACCAAACCGGTAAAATGTAGGCCAAAACAACGACGACGACTGGCCAAGTTTCGCAATTGGGCTACCAAACTTTCTACCCTGGGACCTTAATTCAATAATAACCCAAAATTAACCAAACCGTAAAATGTAGGCCAAAACACGACAGACGACTGGCCAAGTTTAGCAATTGGGCGACCAAACTTTTACCCTGGGACCTTAATTCAATAATACTCAACCCGTCTAGGCCTAACTTGGGCTACAATTTGCACAATCAGAACTTTGCCGAAGAATAGTCACTGACTCAGTCTTGGGTAGAATCCGGTTCTGAAGGACCATGTTATTTTATTTATTTGTCGGGTTCAAATCCCAGCTGAGCCGTGAACGGCCAAATTCTAAAGGGCCAGTTCTATCTGAAGCCCAAGTTAAGCTAAATTAAAACTTACGGATTTGAGATCCTATTAGGTCCTACCTCAGGGTAACCTCAGGGTTGCTGACTCGATGCGGGCCTACTTTAGACCTTTGTTACATGAATTTTAATGTAAACAAAAAGGGTACTATTTATGGTCTTCTTTCTCAACCTTGCAACAACAATGCAACCTGGACTATTGCACGGTGCAACAATCTTGTATCTAAACAACCAACTGAATTGCAAGAGAGCTCTCTACAAGACACACCCTGTACGTACGACATCCCACACGTAGAAAAACGCACAGCGCCCCAAAATGATGCCAACAGTGTGACCCAAACAATGATGCCACAAGAGCTAAAAAATGCTAGCTCTAAATTAAGTTAATTTTTCACTAACCTTACAATTATGAGATGGATATTATACACCTTAACTTAATATATACAAGCAATGCTGCATCAATCAGCTTAGTCATCATATCGCCTTGGGACAACAATGGTTCTTCCTCTTCTAGATTTTCTAACACCTGTGTGCAACTACTTCTACAATGATGGACCTCAGTGGTGTAGTGCTGTGGGAACGCGTGGGAACGGCGTTCCCTTACTTATTTTGGTAGACGGAACGGCGTTCCCTCACTATTTCAAATAAATCCAACTTACAATCTCTAACGTCATGAAATTTTAATTCCCACCCCTAGAAGAAATATGAGAAAAGAATCATTAACTGCTTCATTTCTTTTAGCTTCGACTGAGGCAATGCTAGCCTATAAAGATCTGGTGAAACAGTCACAACGGCGTACCAGTTGTTAACTTTTTTTTAGTAATCATTCCTTGTTAGCTATTTTTATTGATCGTACTGGATGTCGTATATCTAATGACACTGGAAATACTGCATCTTCAACCTTGGAATATATCCTAATATCCGAGTAGATGGCACGATCTTGATCTTCAAGATCAGATCGTGATCTTGAAGATCAAGATCGTGATCTGATCTTGATCTTGAAGATCACTTTTATTATGGTGATCTTGATCTTGATCTAAGATCACTTTATTTCTTGTGATCTTGATCTTGAAGATCACTTTAGACTTCAAGATCACTTTTAATTTCAGATTCTTAAATATGCCGCTATGCGAATGTCATTTGTTTTTTGTCCAAGCGACATCTGGTGGCAACTTTGTTCAACCCGACTGTTTATGTTTTCTGTTAGTTGGGTGACTTGCGTCATGCGTGGGCTCATGGAAGGTGTAGTTGCTGTGGAATTTAGGCTCGTAAAAAGTGTAATTTACTGTGCAATTATGTTAAAAGTGTTTCTATTAATATATTATTATATATAGGCATAAAATATAGCCTATAGGTCCGTATTCATAATAAATTAATTCTAAACATATTTTATTTACAGATTGAATTTTTTAATAATGAGTGCAATTTTACAACTTCACAGGCTCCCAAGGGAACCAAATATTCTAGGTTGTCACCAGAACAGTTTCAATATATTTAGATAACAATGTTGGTATAAGGATCAATCTGTGCTATTGAACGGAAAATATTTTCAAATTGTCGAAAAACTGGAAACAGTATCAAAGTTATTTGTATGCAGTGTACAAAGAAAACTACAATTCTGTCTGCTGGCCTCGACTCAACAAGCAATCTTCTGAGGCACCTCAGGGTTAGTACTACTTAGTAACTAAGTAGTAAGTAGCAACATTAACATAATGGTTCAAGTCATATTTTAAGTGACTGGTGCCATACAAGACTAATGCTACATTTACATAGACGTCCATTTGAATATATTGTGCACTTCAGATATTAATAGATTATGGACTAGTAACTACATTAAAAATGCCGATATCCAACATAATAAAACGCCAGGTGTATCTGTCTTTCTCTCTGTCTGATCCATGTCTGTACTTTCTCCTATTTAGTTACTGAAGGACGAAATTCGGCTTTCAATTTAACATAGGATAAAAATGCACTGATCATGGTGAAAATAATTTTAGTTAAAGATAACAAAATTTTTAGAATCTTGTTAAGTATTAATTTCAACTAGAAGTTTGATATTCTGATAAATATTATACAGGGTGTTCAAGAAGTCTCTCCGCATGATAATAATTTATTTTCTTGTGCAGAAACTACATTCGGATCTTTTGGGTGAATATGATCGGAGAAGAAATCTCGCAAGCGTCCAGCTAAAGAAGAAGATGCCAGCGGCAGCAATGCTGGCCCTGCCAAAATTGCCAAGCAGTCAACACTAAGCATGTTCCACATTTCCAAGCAAAAACCAGACCACCAATATGCAAGGATATCCTTGAAAAGAAGATTCTCTCGCTTGTGGCTAATGGGCTCCTACCATTGAGCCTAGTTGAACTACATGAATTTAAGGATCTTCTTTCATGTTAGTATAACTCAAATATTTTGCTATTTTTTCCATAGCTAATATCTGATTAAAATAATTAATCATATTATTTGTATGAACATTAGACTATCGCTAGCCTAGCTAAATATTTTGATATTTTTTCCATAGCTAATCTATTGTATTTGTTTTAATTTTTAAATATTTTTTTCAGACGTCAACCCGGCTGTTCAGGTGCCATCTAGACGCACCCTGGCTAGATCTCTTGCAACAACAACCAGTACAATGAAGGAAGACATACAAGCAAAACTGCAGCAGTTGACCATGTGTGTGTTACATGCGACATATGGTCAACTAATCACCGCAGTTTCATGGGAGTCACTGCGCATTGGGTATGCTATTGATTTAGTGTATTATTTTTATATAATTGATAAATTGACCATTGGTGATAGCTGATAGTCTGATAGACTTATAGTATAATCTTTTCAATTATTCGACATGTGTTCCTCATTCATTAATTTGGTGAGTCTTCATTTTGCTGTGATTCACAGTAATTTCACACTAATTCACTGATTCTGTCATCTGTCATTGTGTCTGATTCACAGCAAAATGTGGAAGAGTCCATATTCACAGCTGTGAATATGGACTCTTCCACATTTTGCTCTTATGGATGGGTCACTGATGTGGTGGTATGGTAGGTGACTCATCGCTGAATTGCCTCCTTTATATCACATAGTGCTTCTCTTCAATGTTTGGTGGCGCAGTTTAGCTGGTGCGTGTCTAACCAATTATTAAATTAAGCTTAAAAAAATGTTCATACAAACATTGATTTTATATTCTTTACATTACAGATCAATGATGACTTGTCGCGAGGATCAGCTGCACTGGCATGCCGAAGATTTCGTGGAACACATAGCTTTGATAAATTGCTGGAATATTGGACAGGATCAACTCGGAGCATGGTTTTATCTTATAGAAAAGTTGTATCTACAGTCACCGACAATGCATCGAACATGGTGAAATGCTTTAAAGAGTTCGGTGTTCGTGTTCAGAATCGTACTGACGACATTGATGAAGATGATGCAGATGAAGATGATGATGAAAAAGATTCAGATGAAGAGGTTATCATCAGCAACTTTCTTGAACATTCAGGAGAGCATGGAGAGGAGTCAGTGAAACTATCATCCCATATTCGATGTGCCTCCCACACATTGAACTTGGTAGCAACAACTGATGCAGATAAAGGACTGAATTCACCTGGACTAAAGAAGATAAAGCATTCTGCAATGGGAAAATGTTCGCGCTGTGGAATGCTGCTGGTAAACCCAAGTCAGCAGAAAAAATACAGGAAATAACTGGCGTCCAATTTAGGTACCCATGCTCCCCGATGGAACTCAATGTACGACTCATTAAGCCAAATATATAAACATAAGACGACGTGAATGTAGCTCTTGAAGAACTGAATCTACCCATCCTCAAAGACAATGATTGGAATTTATTTTCAGAATATTTGTCTGTTCTAAAACCAATTGCAGCAGCCCTCAACAAATTACAGGCAGAGAAGAATGCTACTACGTTGTCTTCTTCCAACAGTCCTAGTGACTCAAGATGCCCTCGCAAGATTGGAGCCTATCCAACCAAACGACCTGCGCTTGAGACACTGCATGCCATTACTGGCAGCAGTCGTCTCTGGCTTCAATGCCAGATTTGGTCATTTTTTGTCGTTGAGCCCCGAGGTAACTGATGCCGTTTTGGCCTCGTATCTCTCCATCTATTTCAACTTAGATGGATACTCATTGTTGCAAGGGCTAGTTTCGGCGATCATGAAGCAATCAAGTCTCAAGTAAAAGACAAGCTGCAAATGGCTGTAAGAAATTGTAATTCTGACAGCAGTGGTAATAGTTCGGTGAACTCAGACTCATCATCTGAAGACGATTTCTTCAGAACTATGGACGGCTCATTCTCTGCTCCTAACAACAAGGAAGACTTGGAAGTCCTCAATTATTTGCAGGACACCAGTAAGGCACTCGACTCTTTAGATAGGTATCCTGCTATAAAGAAGATCTACAAGAGGTATAACACCACGCTACCTTCCTCTGCACCAGTGGAACGGTTGTTTTCGTTTGCTGGCATGGTTCATAGCCCCAAACGAAGTCGTCTCTCGGATGGTAACTTTGAACAATTGGTTTTGCTGAAAGCAAATGTTTACAGCGGTTGAACATTAAATTAACACTCTTAACTTGCGGTTTTTACCCTTATATTGTCAGTAATTGCGTATTGCAGTAAAACTGTAAAATTAAATTCTATGTAAAAAATGTTTACTTATATATGCTGACCATTCATTGATATGGGTTATGGACCTGGTGAAATGAGAATTGAGAAAAATAGAACTAAAAACTATATGTAGGTCATTTAATAGTTTTTTTCTTTGCTGATAAGTTATGATAATACTAAGTTTTAAGTTTACCACCTGAAAAACTGAAAGGGGAATCGTCAATCCCCGTGGTTTAGATCAGGTGACATGGGTAGGATGCGATGCTTGTATTGCCTCAGCCCTCAGGGGAGTATTAGGAGTGATACTTTTCAGGAGTGATTAACAAAATAATTTGTTTTTGTTTACTCTACAAGAGTACAACTTTTTTCAATTCATATAAAAGTGATCTTAAAAAGTGATCTTGAAAAGTGATCTTCAAGATCACGATCTTGATCTGGATCTTCAAGATCACATTTTTCTGGTGATCTGATCTTGATCTTCAAGATCACATTTTTCTGGTGATCTGATCTTGATCTTCAAAATCACCAAAGTTGGTGATCTTGCCCATCTCTGCTAATATCCAGTGCATATGACCTCAAAATATCCCTGAAATTGGTCAGATTTCAAAAGATTTCCCGGGGGGCTTACAGTGCCCCCGGACCCCCAGCTGTATGGGCTCGCCGCGCTCGCCATTGTCCCCCCCGCATCTGAGTAACACTTTCAAAATGCGTTCCCTCACTTCTTTATTTAGCACTACACCACTGATGATGGTCACTGCAAATTTGGGGGAAAATGCAAATTCTACCATCCGGACATTTGCAAGACCTACGCGACATATGGAATCTGCCAGTACGGGAGAAAATGCTACTACCATCATCTCCCGACAAGTTCAAAGAACAAAAGACAAGTTTGAAATGACAACAGGAGGAATGTGAGAAAAAAAATATGTACCCAAATAGCAAACAAAACACAAATAGCACACAAAATTTTTTCAACATCTCGGACACAATACGGCTGCTAAGTCTTATACAGCACATGCAGCTGACATAACTGGGAACCCTCAAACTGGACCGCTTCGTGGCAAGAAGCTACCAGAACAGGTAGGTGCGAACAGATCCATCTCGGAGGACCACAAGGCTACAAAACACGCGATATCAAAGGACAACGAACTTAAAATGCTCAAGGGGCAATGCAAAACAAAGAGCATAAACATTTTCCTGGCAAATATTCAAGGAATAAAACCAAACAATTCACAAAGTTTCGTACCTGAAAGGTTTTATGGACGAAACAAGGGTGAACATCGCATGCCTCACAGAAACACATCTTAAAGATTGTCAAGGAAACTGCGATAACTGCGAACAC
Organism: Bathynomus jamesi; assembly: GCA_023014485.1. NCBI lineage: Eukaryota > Metazoa > Arthropoda > Malacostraca > Isopoda > Cirolanidae > Bathynomus > Bathynomus jamesi. The sequence continues at coordinate 203,890 of JAJOZX010006681.1, forward strand.
TGTATCGATAAGAAAGAATAGCATATCGATGGATTCAACTTATTAAGAGCGGATAGAACAGCGAGACGTAAAGGTGGCTGTGCTATTTATATACATGAGAGGCATAATTATGACAGAGACGGTAATACGTAAATCCAATAGCTTCATGGAAACCCTTACAGTGAAAATAGAGAAACTAAACGTGATACTGATAGTCATCTATAGACCTCCAAACTCTCCAAATGTTAAATTTTCGGATGCCATTGAGGATATCAGAACCCTTATAAAGTCCGTAAACTCTCCATCCCCCTAATATAATACTCTGCGGCGATTTTAATTTCCCATTTATAAAATACAAAAAGGTGGGTAGAAATATATTTATACAGCAAGATAAGGGGGCACAAAAGAGGACCAGGAGCAAGCAAAAATGCCGATGGCACTCACAAACGAGTTTATGCTAAGACAGGAGATAACTGAAAATACCAAGAAAAATAACTGCTTAGATCTAGTATTCACAAATAACACGAACCTGATTGCCGATATAAAAATGACCCCAACTATTATCTCAGACCACAACATAATCGAGTTATCAACAAATATGGCGATAACTATAAAAGACAATACACATACGGAAGGAAGAAGCAAATTTGGTGATTTTAACTTAAACTCCAAGACCATAAATTGGGAAAACATCAGATCACACATGGCCCAAATAGAGGGGAGAATAGTTCTAGAGAATAAAACAACTGAGGAAATGCTAACAACCTTGGAAGAAAAGACGCTGAGAATTTTGGAAAAATATGCTCCGAAAGCATAGCCAAAAGGAAAGAGGAACTGGCTAGAGAGGCAAAAGAGAAGAAAATTCCGCAAAAGAAAGAGAGTAGTGACGAAGTTAGCTAATTGTGGAGACAACAATGCCAGGAAAGTAATACAAGAAAAACTGGAGAGAATCGATAGGGAAATACAAACTCTGATAAAGGGCCATACAGAGAGGGAAAAGGAAAAGGTGGTAGAAGCAATAAAGGAAAATCCAAAATACTCCTACAGCTATGCGTAAAGGAAAAAAAAAACGCGCGCTACTATCGGGCCCTTAAGGAAAGGAAATAATGAACTAACAGACGATCTAAAAGAAATAGCTAAAACATTGAGAGTCCAGTATGAATCGGTCTCCAGTACCCCAAAAAGTGACAAAGCGATACTTTCCATAGATGCAGTCTTCGAAGAGAAATTACAAGGAGAATGTATAACAGACTTTGATTTTACCCCAGAAGTTGTATCGAGAGCTAGAGGACAAATGGAATCACATTCAGCTGCAGGTCCGGACAAATGGAACGCACTATTAATTAAAAACTGTAAAAATGAAATAGCTACACCATTATACTGGATATGGAGAAGATCCTTAGACATTGGGGAAATACCGAGCATCTTGAAAAGAGCAAACATTGTCCCTATATATAAAGGAGGGGATAGATCTCAAGCAAAGAACTATAGACCAGTGTCATTGACCAGTGGCGGACTGGCTCATAAAATTTTGTCTGCCAAAGGGGTCAGGGGGCCCATAACCACATTACATAATTCAATTCCAGTCCTATCCTAATAGGCCTATTTATGATTTAAGTTTGTTTAAATAAAGAAAAGTTAACATTTTTTTATAAATTTATTTTACCAATAAGTACAAATATTTTACAAGTACTGCCTGCATATACATACATACATGCTATACTAAGAGTAGTTTTTTAAGTTCATTACTCGAGTTTGCAAATCGGTCTACAGTATTATAGTTTCCATGTCTAACTCATCCAACATGACCTTTTCTATAGACATCAACATGTATGCTTCCAGATTCTCCTCCGACAAAGAATTTCGAAATCTTGTTTTTATTATTTTAAGCTTAGAAAATGCCCGTTCACACTGAACTTGAGTCACAGACAGTGTACAGATAGCTTTATACATTTGGGAAAGATTATCATATGCCTTGTCATTAAGTCTGTTTGATGCAAGACTATACAGAACACATGATGGACAATTGCCACAATATTTAGAGCATGAATTCATTTTACTGCTGCTCTCTGCATTATCATCATTCAGCAAAAGCTTAAATATTTCAAAGTTCGATGCAAAAGACTGCAATTCTAATTTTACTTCACTTCTATTTATCCCTGTAGCAAGCTCAAGAATACCTTCCAATGCTTCTTCTTCAAGACCATTTTTAGTAATATATTCATAATTTGATGGATCGAGGCATGACATATCCTTATATAGTTGCCTATGGTCAGTGAAACGGGATTCCAGTGATTGTACAACACGATCCATTATCAAGTTGAACACATGTACACGATAGTCTGACAAAGAATCAGATGTGTTTTTTTCATCAGCAGCTAGTTCATCTGCCATTCGCTTTGTTTTATGTTTCCTCTTGATTGGTAACTCAATTTTTACAAAATCAATTTTCACTGTTTGATTTTCATCATTATTGAATTGTGCAATGTGCTCATTGGATTTGTTGACAAATTTCAAAGCCTGACTATATACTTTATCAAATTCTCTTGATCTTTTCTTCAAATCTGTAATGGATTTTTCTACCATATTTCATGCAGTAAACATATTTAAGTCACTTGTCTGTAGAGAGCTTGACAAAGGGGCTGTAATTTGAAAGATATATAAGTATGTGAATGCTGTCAATATTGTTTGAAATTCTAGAAGGCTAGACAGTAAAACATTTGCCTCCTGTTTTGTTTTTGCATAAAAATTGTTAGAGCTTTGAATAATGGATAAACATGTCAGAAGATCCACAAAATTACTGATACATATCTCGTCAAAATTTCCAAATATAGTAGTTGCTGCATTGGACTTCCCTGACCACCTGGTTTCACCAATTAGCTTTAATCGTTTCATCCTTTCTTTCCCCAGATGATGTCCAACAATTTCAATCCAGATGGCCATTCGCTTATATGATACCTTCACAAATTTTGCTAAATTCTGGAGTAAATTGAAAAAGGAAACTGCTGGTACACAACAGTTCGTGGTTTCAGTAACTACTAAATTGAGTACATGGGCATAGCACCATACATGAACATGCTGATCAACTACATCAGCAATTTTACTCTGTAAGCCATTATATTGTCCATGGTAGCTTGCAGCGCCATCTGTGCTATCTGATAAGCAGTTTTTCGGATCTATTTCAAGACATTGTAATGTTTCATTTAATAGGTCAAAAAGTCCCTGCCCTGTACCATCATTGCATGGAAAATTGCAAGTAGTCGTTCATGGATAGTACCATTTAGTACATATCGAATAACAATACTAAATTGATCAATTGATGAAATATCCTGGGTTGAATCTACCAGTTCTACCTGTATGGAATAATACTTGGCCTCAGCAACTTCTTGAGTAATTTTTTCCTGTATCATATTCTTCATAATTTGGGTCAAAGAAGAGATGGTTGTTTTACTCAAGAATGTGACAAGACTACCACAACCTTTACTTTGTGCCTTTCTTTGTTTTTCCAATCTTTCACATCGTTGTTCAGACTTTTCCTTCACCATGGAAACATGAGAAGCCATAATAGGATCATATTTTGTCATCAACTGCACAGTAGCCAAGAAATTTCCATGATTTTCTGTTTCATCAAGAAGAGAATATGCTGACTCATTTCTGTGTCCACGAAAAGGAAGAGCTTGTTTACCTAACATCTTTATTATATCTACAACTCTGGCAACAATATTTCTCTGCTTTCGTACTTCATCTTTTCGCTTCTGCAATGATGCAGCGAAAAAATGAGCTAAACCATCATCATTTACTACACTGATATATTTCTGAGCATGCTTGCTATGCATACCAGTTGATTCATGCTCTGATAAGCACTGGCTAATGCGTCTGTAATCATTAAATCCTCGCACAAAAGCAGATGGGTTAGAAGAGGTTGGTGACTCAAATGCCAAGCAAAATGAACAATATAGTGATCTATTCTTCTTATTATATGTTAACCAGTGTCGTGAGACAGTGTCACCCATAATTTTTCGCTTATATAACTTTACATTAAATGGCAGATCATGATCATGTGGCTGAATTGGATGCTCTTTGAAAAAAGATTTCAAATCTGTTCGTGCAGGATATTGAAAGAGCTTATCCTGTCTAAATGTTGGTTGATTATTTAAATCAGCTACTAGATCTTTTTGATTATGTACAATTTAGGGTGGAGCGAAAAATACTTTTTTTCTAGTATGAAGTTCTAATAGTGATTAAAAGTTGCATTTAGTGGACGAAATATGCCTGCCAAAATATGAGTTCATTTGTTTAAAAGTTTCAGCTGCCACCAGGGGGCTAAAGTTAACACAATTTTGTGTAAAAAGGAAAAAATGCTTCTATTTTAGGTTTGTCAAACTATTATAAAATTTTATCTTAGAATTATCTAATAGTTTGATTAAGATTCTTAAATGATAGGAATTCGTTTTGTAAAAATGCCTTTTCATATGCTTAATATCTTCAGCTGCCACAAGAGAGCTGAATTTAACACAATTTAGAGTAACTGAGTCATGTTGAGACTACACTGAATGTTGTGGGGGAGGGTTTGGGGAGGGTTGTGGGGGAGGGTTTTGGTGTGAAGGAATTTCTTTCTGTGAGTCATTAGAACAGTGTGTTAACACTTGTCTTCTTAGGTAGTAGGCCTAGTCGCTCAGTTGATCGGAGTTTTTTAATATGATCGGAATATTATAAAACTTTATTTTAAAGTGATTTATATAGAGATAATATTGATTTTATTATAAAATGCTTGTTATAATGTATTATATAATTTTAGTTTATTTATATAATATATTATATATTTATATAATATATTATATATACTTATAAAATATATTATATATATTAATTATATAATGTTTTGATGTTACAGGATATTTTGTGATTGTGAATTTTTCTTAAAAATATTATGGCATCAAATACTAAATATAAACATTTCACTAGAGAACATATGAAGTGTGCCATATTTGAAGTACCTTGTGAGATGAGTGATATGCAACTACCAACTTATAACTGCATTATGAAAGATTACCTGTTCACAAAACATTTAGTGAAGGAGCAGATGAATAACAAGGAGCCTTCATTTTCTGAAATAGCAGAGGCAGTTTCCAAAAAGGTAGAAAATATTTGGAAGAAGGCCTCTTTGCCAATAGTTTCACATACACGCGTTTTACAGATGATGCGAGTGTACCATGATAAATACAGGTCCTTATTAAAGCCATACAAGTCACGCAAGGATCAGCCTAAGTACAAAAATCAGCTTGAAGAATTTGAAAACTCTTCAAAATGCACTTTGTTTGACATCTGCACCTGCAAATGTAAGGAGTTTAGGAGATGCTCATGTGAAAAGAGTAAGAAAGTCCCTCCAAAAGAGCAGGATTTTAAATGACCAACGAACACGCAGAATAATGGTGATAGGAAGCATTGACATAGCACACACGTGAAAGACGTGAAAGACAAAAACAGAGAAAGGAACTACAACAGATAGGAGAGCCAAAAACCATGCGGGGATTATACTTTGATGGCAGAAAGGATAAAACAATGATTCAAGTCCAGGAGAGTGATGGCTCTAACCACCAAAGAACCAAACGCGAAGAGCATATCAGCATATCTGAACCACACTCTCTGTACTTTGCACATGTGACACCTTCCAGTGGCAAAGCTAAATACATTTGCACAGCGCTAGTGAATTGCTTGAAAGAAAGGAATGTTGATATAGGGAACATCGTTGCAGTTGGCTGTGATTCGACAGTGGTTAACACTGGTAGTATTGGAGGCACAATAAGATTACTGGAAGAAGCCTTTAATAAGCCATTGCAGTGGCTGATATGCCTTTTACACCTTAATGAACTTCCATTGCGCCATCTGTTTCATCACTTGGATGGTACCACTACTGGACCAAGAGCATTTTCAGGAGAAATTTGGCCGAGCACTTTCAGACTGTGAAAAGCTTCCCATAGTTAACTTCAAACCCATTGAAATTCAAGAGGACATGTGTGAAGTTGATGTAGATGACATAAGTACTGACCAGAAATACCTTCTTGAAATTATATCAAGTGGAACATTCTCAAAGAGTCTTAGTCATAAGAGTCCAGGCAATATATCACATTGAAGGTGGCTCACCACAGCAAACAGGACTCTGCGGTTATATGTAAGCACAGAGAATCCTTCAGGCAATTTACAAGAATTAGCTACTTTCATTGTTAGGGTATACGCACCAATGTGGTTTCAGATAAAGCGTAAACCATTATGCCAATATGGTGCTAAACATATGTGGCATATGATTGCAAGAAGCCGGTATCTCCGTGAAGAGCTTAGGAGAGTACATGACTCAGTCATTCAGCGAAATGCATATTACGCAAATCAAGAAAACATTCTCATTGCAATGATAGCTGATGAAAGGGAGCATGTGCGTCAGTTGGGATTTAGGCGTATCATAAAAGCAAGGGCATGCATTCAAGAAACAGATGTTATCAGGTATTTTAAGGTGCCAGAAATAAATTTTTATGCCAAAGACTATACAGATCTCATTATGTGGCAAGATTTTCAGATAGCAGAACCACCGATAACCAAAGGAGTTTCTCTTGATGATATTGAATCATGCATCAAACATGGTACTACTCTTCATTCAGAATTATTTCAGTTTCCATGTCATACACAAGCCGTAGAGAGATGCGTCAAGCTCGTTACAGAAGCTGCTGGATCAGTCTTCGGACCTACAAACAGAGACGGTTGGATTCGTGCTACATTAGAATCAAGGAAAAAACAGCCAAAATTTGACACAAAAGCAAATTACTAAATAGTCTTCAGCAAGAACCCTTTCTAGAGGGAGGTTGGTTGGGGAAAGGGTGGTAACTCCGCTAAGGCACGAAATAACGTTTCTTAACTGTCTCAAGCCAGTATAAAGGAGGAGAGACATCCTAATTTATTACTGTTCCCTTTTTCAAGTAAATACAGAATCATACTTAATTGTCATTTTTAAGTTAACTTCAGCCCTCTTGTGGCAGCTGAAGATATTAAGCATATGAAAAGGCATTTTTACAAAACGAATTCTTATCATTTACGAATCTTAATCAAACTATTAGATAATTATAAGATAAAATTTTATAATAGTTTGATAAACCTAAAGTAGAAGCATTTTTTTCCTTTTTACCCAAAATTGTGTTAACTTTAGCCCCCTGGTGGCAGCTGAAAATATCAAACAAATGAACTCATATTTTGGCAGGTATATATCGTCCACTAAATGCAACTTTTAATCACTATTAGAACTTCATACTAGAAAAAAAGTATTTTTCGCTCCACCCTAAAGTACAATGTACAGGCCCAGGTTCAGTTACTGTTATTCCACCAGCTAATTCCATATGCCATATGGGCAATATGGGCAGCCGCACAGGGCGGCATTTGTGGAGGGGCGGCATGAGCGCCAGCAAAAAAAATAAAAATAAAAATAAGAATAAAGAAATAAATAAAAATAAAAAATAAAATAAAATAAATAATAAAAGATCAATAAATATATTTTTATTAATAAAAAACCATCTATTGCATTTTCCATAAACCTTCCCATAAAAGACCTAAACAATGCAAAATGCTTCCAGATTAATATTATTGGGAATAAAGGCCCATACTTTAACATATGTAATGTTATTTTTCTGGGTTTGGTTAAATAGTGAAATGTATATTATGAAGCATCTGATGAGCCCTTGATTGATGCTTTGAAGAAGCTGGAGGTGACATTTTTCAATGCAGTGGTTGATGCTGCAAAACATCAGCCATTCAGGAAAGATTTTCCACGTTGGAAATTGTGGGAGAGAAGTTTGGAGTGCTGACACATTTCCAAAATCTCACATTTGAGGAGCTGACAGAACAATGTGTGAACCTTAGTACTACACTACACTTTAAGGGACAATCTGACTTGGATGGCAGAGAGCTTGCACAGGAGCTGAAGAACTTGCCTGACTTGCCATCAAAGACCATATCCTTGCTTGAACTGCTGACATTTATCCATGAAAGGGAGCTCTCTGAAATATATCCAAATTTGTGGACTGCTCTCAGAATTGGTCTTACTCTTCCAGTCACTGTTGCTGAAGCAGAGAGGAGCTTTTCAAAGCTGAAGCTCATCAAATCCTACCTGAGGTCAACTATGTCACAGGAACGCCTTACCGGTCTGGCCATCATCAGTATAAATCATACAATTGCTGAGCAGATTTCATATGATGATTTAATTCATGACTTTGCATCAAGGAAGGTAAGAAGAGTCAGGCTTTAGATGGCAGTTGTGCTGTGGTGCAATTTATTTTGTTTCTTGTTCAAAGTGTAGCATAATAATTACCCTCTCTTAAGTGTCTTATTCTATTTATGTGATAGAGCATTTGTACAATTTAGAAATTTGATTCTCTAGTTTATTTATGGCAGTTGTGCAATTTAATTTGTATTTTTCCTGTTCATAGTATCATAATTACATTCTCTTAAGTGAGTTATTCTATTTACGTGATGAAGGATTTGTAAAATTCAGAAATTTGAGTCTTTGTTTTGGTTCTGAAGTTCCAACAATTAGTCCAATAAAAAGTTATTTTGTGAGAGTTATGTCTGTCCTTTATTTTGGGGGGATTCGAATGTGTGTGTGTTGGCGAACAGGGGGGGGGGCGCTGAAGGTGAGGTTCGCCCAGGGCGTCATGTAAGCTAGGACCGCCACTGTCTACAGTATCAGCATGAACAGTTGTAGTTGAATTTCTCTGTAAGTCGCTTTCCTCTTTCTGACATGTAGATATAGGTGTTGATATCATAAATGCTGTTATAGGCCTGCACTTTTTTGCTGAATCATTTCTTTCTGCGTCTCGTTTATCTTTCCGTTTCTGTGCTCCAGATTTCCGTTTCATGTGTTCCATTTCCTTACCTGAAATATAAAAATAAATAAATGACATTAATAAAGTAATCTGATTTACTAATTGCATTTAATATAATCAAGATCAACAAATTTCAAAACAAATAACAATGCTTGAATTATACTATAATGAATGAATATATGTATTCTGTAACTGTATTGTAATGTAATTGTAATGTACTCTTTTCTCAATACTATTACATGTATTTTCTTATTTATTTTTATATCTATCTTTATATATAGCAGCTTTATATAAAATATATACATAACTCTATATATCTTTTATATATGGACATAGAAATGGGCAAAATATAATTATACATATATAACAGCAATAGCGAAAATAAGAGACTTACTTTGATAAATTGGAATTGATTTTAATGAAGCATGTAGGCAACTATTAAATAAACTAATGAAGTTAAAAATGTCGCAGTGACAGGCAGGTTGGCAAAACTGTATTTTAGGCACGTAAATTTATTAATTTTTGCTACAGTATTTTCTAAAAGTTTAAAACCTGCAATAATTTTAACAAATTAAACAAGTTATTAATACATTTGCCTTTTTATATACTATTAATAAATACAAAATAAAAAAATACCAAAAAATTACAATATTAATAAATACAAAGTAAAAAAAATACAAACAAATAATTACAAAAATCTAAATAAATTACATCTATTTCATGTAATAGGAATACTGTCAACACCCTCAATTAAGATTCTAGGATATATCTCATCAGGCCCAACTGACTTATGTTTATTTAAACTTTATATACGAGTATAATAGATTGGCTGCCAATTTTTTTTACCTCAGGTCTAGGGGGCCAACTTCCCTTTTTTCTAGTGGGGGGGGCCCATCTGCCACATGGCAGACTGACAGCCTAGCCAGTCCGCCACTGTCAGTGACGTCCCACTTCACCAAAATATTTGAAAGAATAGTCAGAGAGAAAAATCTATGACTTCTTGGAGACATTGGGAAGATTCAACGAAAATCAGTAAGGATTCCGATCAGGAAGATCATACCTATCACAACTTATAGAGCATTATAACAATATCCTAGATGCACTTGAAAGCAATGAAAACTATGATGTCATTCATATACACGGATTTCGCTAAAGTTTTCGACAAATGCGATCATGGTATAATAGCACATAAAATGAAACATATGGCAAAGTGGGAAAATGGATCTACAACTTCCTCAGAGAACGACTACAGGTCGTCAAAATTCAAGGTGTTTCATCATCAGAATCAGAAGTACGCAGCTCAGTACCACAAGGTACAGTGCTGGCCCCACTCCTGTTCATTATCATGCTAACAGACATAGACAGTGGCGTAAACAGCAACAATATCGTAACATCATTTGCGGACGATACAAAGTTCAGCAGAAAAATCAGCGATGCAAATGAAGTGGAGGCCTTGCAAAGGAACACGAACAAAATATACAAATGGTCAGAAGACAACAACATGACATTTAACACCGAGAAATTTCAGCTCTTGAGATATGGTAGAAATGAGGAACTTAAACAGACTGCATATTATGCTCCAGATAGACAGGAAATTCAGAGAAACACGAAAGCGGTCGACTTGGGCGTAATAATATCTGAAGATGCCAAATTCGAGACACAAAATCAGATAGCAGTGAACAAAGCAAAAAGAGTCGCGGGACAGATACTAAGAACGTTCAAAAGGAGACAAGACAGTAATGATTCCCCTGCTGAGAACACTGATCATACCAAAACTTGAAGACTGCTCAGTTTTGACGTCCCCATATAAAAAGGAAGAAATTAATAAACTAGAATAAATGCAGAGACATTTCACAGTCAAGTTTGATGGCTGCAAAGAACTCAACTACTGGGAAAGACTACGTAAGCTAAATCTGTACTCCCTGGAAAGAAGAAAAGAGTGGTACACCCAGTGGCGAAACTACCGAGGGTGCAGGCGGTGCAATGCACCGGGGCCCACAGCCTTGGGGGACCCATCATAGATTTGTTTAATATATAAAAATTGTACTCAAAATCAAATACAAATTCAAAGACTAGCTCATAAGAATAACTATAAAAAAGTAAATATCATTGTTGCCATGTTAAATGTTGAAAGACATTAAATGGCCTTTCGATAGTTTCACTTGAAAATAAAATTGCAAGAGAATTAAATTTAGAGGAAATGAAATGGTGACCACTTTTGCTGAAATGAAAACCAGAAAAATTGACTTTAAATAAATGGTGAGTAGATATATTGTGTCTAAAGTTTTGTAAGTATTTATAAACACGCATTGTGACGTGGTTTTTTTTTAAGGGGGCCCATGTGAATATTTTGCACCAGGGCCCACAACAACCTAGTTTCGCCACTGGGTACACCATAATCAACATATGAAAAATGATCGAAAAACCGGTACCAAACCACAAACTAAACCCAATTACCATTCAAACAACGCTGGAAAATAGGAAAGGCAGAATTTGTAGTGTTCCCACATTAAAGGCCCGACAAGGGACCTCTTCAACACTGAAGCAAAATAGTTTGGTTGTCAGGTGGCCAAGACTTTTTCACCAGCTTCCAAAGAACCTCAGAAACGTTACAGGGGTCAAAGTTGAAGTCTTCAAGAGAAGACTAAATGCCTGGCTCAGGATGGTACCAGATGAGCCAGGCGTACCTGGCTATGTGCGGTGGAGAGCGCAAGAGAGCAACTCGCTCCTCCACCAAGCCAGGCCTAGATGCGGGGCCACCAGCTTGACCTCCGTGTGAAGAGAGACCGACGCACGGAACCCAAACGAGTTTAACGAGGTATATGTAACAAAAACAAAACATCTTTATTGCGGATCATTCACAATCCCTAGTAGTCAGGGGGCTTAATCATATAATTGTTCAAATCATTCCAAAAGTGCCATTTTTGGACCACAGGTAGCTATGACCATACTAATTTGAATGTTTGCGGGAGCCAAGCTGGGCTCCCACTGTGGCGGCCATATTGGCCAAATCAAAATGGCCGCTGTCCAAAATGACATCCACTTGAGTACCAATACTAGTACAGGTTACATAGTTAACTTGATAAAAAATAAGAGTCAGCATCAACATCTTTTGCTATTAAACTTTAGTATATACGCAAGTCCAATCTTCTTTATTCCTTTTACTCATAGTACTGCATCTCATGATAATGTCTATCCAATAGATGGCTGTTCACTGATTAATAGTCGTCATTGTTCAGGCAGCCACCCTCACACTTGAAGAGTGTCGTACATCGAATTCCAGCACTACTGCATTTGCAATTCCCTCTGCAGGCTTTAGTGCATCCGCAATGAAGGAGAAGAACACATGCCTTACTGGCATCAGCGAGAGTTGTCCAGAAAGGGAGCCATTGGTTGCTGCGCTTGTCATATTCCCATCCCCATTTATCAAAACTTGACCTTCGTTGATTCTGGGCACAAGAATGTCACGGGTGTTGAGTTCGATGGGAGGAACAATTACATAACTATCCGGCAACTTGGGTTTTGATGTATCAGATGGATCAAGTGTGGTTGCTGGTCGACGAATTCCCAAGTTCTCTTTGGATAGGTGATTGGTCACAGTAATGCATGTTCCATGAAAATCACCACGTGACAAATTTCCCGTTTTGTTGCTGTCCAGATTGTCTACATCATGTGTAGTGAAAACTGAGTCTTGTATTTGTGGGTAGAACAATACCGTCTTCAGTGTGTGTCTTGCAAACAGCAAGAGCTACCTGTGTTTTGACTTCCATCACACGGTCATATGAGACAGAGAGCCCAAGGTGATGGGCATTTTCTATCTGGTGCTTGAATCTGGCATCTCCATGCAGTTTAATACCATGGTAAAGTGGGAATTGCGTTTCACGATCCCTGTTGTGACGGATTTGGGTGCTGTCTGATGAAGATGCATATTTTACTGTGTTGAATATCAGCAGTTGGCACAGTGTGCACGCAATCTTCGCCCTTGTGCCCAGTTCAGCATCACTGTTGGATTGCTCTCCTCTCTACTATGTTTATCGATATTACCTTTAGGACCCTGGAGGACAACATTGATGAAACCTAACAGTGTTTCTTCTATGGGGGACGTCAGGCATTGTGGAGAGAATGAACCATTAAATGGCTCTTGTTTCTGAAGGATTCGCTTTCGTAGTGCCATAGCAGCACGTATCAATAACACAGCTTCATCTTGATTGATTTGTGAGGAATGATAGCTTTGTTCTAGCACAGCACCCACTTTTGCCTTGTGGCTAATGAATACATCTCTCCCCTGTGCATAGGAAGCCCACTCAGGAAGATGCTCAAGCAGATGGTCTTTCAATCTTGTTGCATGAGGTTCTCTACCAGAACAGGGATGTCCTAGATCTGACATCATTATCTTGTACATTTCCCGTAAGTCAGACAACTTGTGGACCTCAGACTGAGAGTCATCCACAAATGCCACTAACTGTGCTATGACCATGGGATCAAATGGGGGAGGCTTGGGTTCACTTGAAGATCGACGTTCAACTGCACGAGCTCCATCACGAAGCCGCCAATAGCATTGTACATGATAACATGCATCCATTGCATGTGCATCAGAACCTGCAGTCAAGCGCCCATATAAATGCCAGTTGTTAGTTGTTTTTGCCCAATTCTTCAGATTTTGATCAATGTTGTCACTTAAGGCTCTATGAAGATCATGCTGATCCTCACCCAGACATATGATGCAGAATAATGTTTCTGGAGGTGATCCGTAACTTGATCTGAGTTTCTTCGGACTTATCCCAGCTGCACATTCATCTTGCGTGGCCACTTTTCCTCGTGCCCGCTTTACCCTGTAACTGTTGCATGCACTCCTACAACTTTTATGATACACTGCAGCATGTGATTGGAGGGTTGCTGCAATTCCTGAGCCATCATCGAGCTCACTAACCTTGATACCAGATGGCACAGCATTGAGCTGCACAAAATCATTCAGATCTCTTTCAAGAGATGAATATCCCTGTTCTTTTGGCTGTTGTAATGCCTCGTCTTTGCTGGACTGACATAGGCAACACAGTGTCCAATTAATTCCAGTTATGTTAGTAGACATGTTGAGGTATTAATGTCCTACTACACACTACTAACTACACACTAACGAGATCTTCATATCTGCAGGCCTGAAGAGACTAGAATGTGAAGAAGACCACCACCGCATAGACTTGCTTCAGAGGAATACAGGTATGCCAACACCTGCAAAAATAATAAAAAATAGATTAATAGTGGACAAAATGTCAGTAGAAATCCAATGTAAAAGTTAATATAGCTGTTACAACCACAAATCTAAGTGCAATAATTATGTATCATGATTCAATTGACATAAAATGTACATTTCTTATAAAATAATATCAAATGTGGATATATACGACCTGACGTATATCTTGAATTAAAAAACAAATATCAGAACTGGATTCTCTATACTCAAAAACATACAAAAAGTGTCATTATTTGCTGTTCTACTATGATTGGTTGTTATTTTATCGCCCAATGTCAGACCAGATGGCGGCCATCTTGGATTCGTCCATAATGGCCGCCACAGGCAGAGCCCATGTTGGCTCCCGCAAAAAAATGAATGCTTATGGTCATATCTACCCCTGGTAAAAAAATGGTACTTTTGGAACAAAGGGAACAATCGGGGTGATTTTTTGGATTAAGCCCCCTGACTATAGCCACTTAACCTAACATACAAGTACAGTCTTATCATACACTGAACTTAATACAAAAATAAGGCAAACATAGCCACTTAACCTGACGTACAAACACAAAAATAAGGCCAACATAGCCATTTAACCTACCATACAAACACAATTTTTGCTACATTATAAAAATAAGGTCTTGCAAACCAGTAGGCGTGTGTGTGTATATATATATATATATATATATATATATATATATATATATATATATATATATATATATATATATATCCAACGGTAGGCCCACTATAATATGTGAAGTAAAATGAAATGATATAAATAAAAAATAAAATGAAATGACCAATTTAACTTTCCAGCCAAACAAACAATATTTGATGACCTTTCAACCTTTCAAATGTTTCGTGCAATAATTCCTCATTTCACGAAGGTCAAGCTTGTCGCCCCTCCTCCAATGAGATAAAAATAACTATGTGGCTTTTCGTTCAATTAGAAAAATAAAATAATTATTTGTTCACAGTGATTAACAATAACTGTATGTATACAGTAATTGTCCAATATTATAATGACTGATTATATAATTATTACAATACGAAATGGTTTTTATACAGTATAAAAGTTAAATGTTACAATAGTAGCAAGAAACAATATTGGCCGAGTCTAATACAGGAAATACTAATGTAAGATGTAGTGAGGTTGAGTCTAAGCCTAGCCCTAGTATTAGAGACAGGGATGCAGGCCCAAGTAAAGTTAAGCCTAAGCGTAGCCGTAGTGTTAGAGACATGTACGGTTGTACGCAGGCCCAAGTGATGTTAGGTCTGATGAATGGCACAAAGTCAAAGGTCATTCAAGAAATAGTATTAGAGAGAATAGTAATCATGTTGTAGCAACTAGTAACAGGTTTCATATAATAGGGAATTTAAATGGAGCAGTACAGTGTGAATTTACCATGTGTTACTTTATTTATTTTGATTGGGTCCAGAATTCCAGCTGAGTCTTGAACGGCCAAGCTCTGAGGGGCTACTTTAACTTAAGCCTAAATTAAGCTAGACTAAAACAAACTTACGGACTTGGAAGTCCTATTAGGTCCTACCTCAGGGTTGCTGACTCGATGTGGGCCTACCTTAGGCCCAGGCCTGGATTAACCATTAAGCAAAATAAGCACGTGCTTAGGGCACCAAGGGAAGGGGGCACCACAGAGTTTTAATAAAATAAAATTAATAAATAAAATTAAAAAACAGGTTATATTTAATATAGTTGTGGGGTCTGGCCTGGGGGATGGCCTGGAAGGAAACTGAAATTTTAATCTATTATTTCACATTCAGCACTTATTGAGTCTTAATGTCTTGTCAGTTAGACAATGGAAGGGTCGAGGGGGAACCATTGTTGGGCTGTGCTTAGGGCATCAGTTGGCCTTAATCCGGCCCTGCTTAGGCCTCAGTTGCATAAAATTAAGATAAAAAACAAAAGGGGAATATTTATGGTCTTCTTTCTAAACCTTGCAACAACAACACAACTTGCACCATTGCACGATGCAACAATCTTGTATCTAAACAACCAAACTGAATTGCAAGAGAGCTCTCAAAAGACCATGCCCTGTAAAAGCCGCATTCAACAAACGAGTAGAAAGGACGCGCCGGTGCTCAACCAAAAATGCTGCCACACGAGTGCCCAAACAATGATGCCACAAGAGCCCAAAAATGCTAGCTCTAAATTAAGTGAATTTTTCACCAACCTTACAATTATGAGATGGATATATATGCACTTTAACTTAATATAAACAAGCAATGCAGCATCAATCAGCTTAGTCATCATATCTTCTTGGGCAACAATGGCTATTCCTCTTCTAGATTTTCTAACACTCCCCACCGAAGAGGCATTGTTGTTATTACCTTCTGCAAGTTTAGCCAAACCTTCTCCATGAGGCTGTAACCCAAATGTTTCATCTTGACTATCCGTGTCTTTGCTGATTTCTGAAACATAGAGTTTTTGTATAGGTCTCTTTAATTTTCCTCCTGAAGTCTTTACCAGTGCAGACCTAACTAAATTGTCTTTGCCAACAAACAACTCTTCAATTATGCCAAGCTTCCAGCATTACCTTAGTCTTTCATTCCCAATCATTACCACTTCTCCCACCTTCATACAATTTGCATTGGAGCCCTTTACATTGCCTGATGGGTAACAATTGAATTCTGGCAAGTATTCCATCTGCCATATCTTACATAACTGATCTTGTAGCTCTTCAAGGTACTTGAACCTTCTGGTTAACTTGTAGCTTGTTCCTTCTTGCTACTACTTGTATTTGCCGGGAAGAATGAAGGATACGAGAGGCAGGCTATCTCTTTTAGGGGTATCTCTTTTAGGGGCCTCTCGTGTCCTCTTCTCTCCCTGTCGTTTGGAAGGTTGGCGTTTTGAAGAAAAAGCCGGTCACTTTCAGAGTTTATTGAGTTCTTGGTTGGCTGGGGTTGTTTGTTTTTCTGTTTAAGGTGCTTCAACCCTGCTGGATTATTGACACCATTTTTTTTTTTTTTTACCCCCCGAAGGAAGGTTGCAAAATGTTTTATTTTTATTTTGCTGGGGTTAATTTTGTTTGTTGTTTGTTTTTTCTGTTTAAGGTGCTTTCAACTTGTAGAGAAAGGTGGTGAAAGAAAAGTAGTAGAAGTTTTTTTTTTTTTTTTTTTTCTGTTTAAGGTGCTTTCAACCCTGCTGGATTATTGACACCATTTTTTTTTTTTTGTAGAGAAAGGTGGTGAAAGAAGTAGTAGAATAAAATAGTAGAAGTTACATTTTACAGAAGATTTTGTTATTGTATATACAGCTGAATTAATTAAATATATATATATAAATTTATGTACAATACTTATTATAAAGATTATATATGATTCTTAAAATTACACAATGATAAAATATATACACATTTGGTAATGCGCAAAATTGGTTTGTAGGTAACTAATATAAAAATAATATAAATGCGGAAAATTAACTGCGCGGCCCCACACTACTGCCCACCCCGAGAAGCGGAGCACGTATATCAAAAGTAGAAATATTCGGGTCTTGATTTGAAGCGGATCCTTCGTCCAGCTCGCGTTGATCCTCGGTCGGCCTCGTTTCCGGTTGTTGCGTTGTCCTGCGCGCTCGTCCTGAGGTCTGTATTTGCTACCTCCGAGGTGCGTCTTCCATCGTCCTTTTTCCTTGCGTGCTTTTTCTCCGATCCGATGTCGTCCGATTGTGCGCCCGGTACCTGTGTGAGACCTGAAACTATATAAGCCGGTTTTAAACGATTAATCGAAATGGCTTCTGATGATCCGTTGGTTTTTTCTATTACGAAGTACTTATCGTGGCGTTCGAGAACACGGAAAGGTCCTTGATATGGTGCCTCGAATGGTTTTCGAACGCGGTCGATGCGTACCCATACGTGGCTTGATTTGTGGAGTTCCGATGGAATGAATGATTTGGGGGCTGAGTGAATGTTCCCTTGAGAGAGTTGGGCGAAATCGATTTGCGTCATTTTCTTGGCTAATTCGGAGATGAATTTTGAATTGGATTTTGACGACGAATTGGCGATCATTGGCCTCGGGCATAATAGGGTGGTTCCGGTGACGGTGGTGAACGGTGAATAACCCGATTCGTTGGGGAGACTGCGTAAACCAAGGAGAACTATGGGTAAAGCGGGGAGCCAATCTTGTTTTCGAGCGATGATTGCTGTCTTGATGGTGCGATGAGATCTTTCAATTATTCCGTTGGTCTGAGGGCGATACGACAAAGTTCTTAGTCGGTGAAATCCGATGAGAGCTGAGAGTTCCCTAAAGAGTTCGGAGAGTTCTGGCTTCGTCTTTTCGTAATGACTCACGATTTCTTCTTTTAAATCGGTGTACGATTTGTTGGAGAGAGTTGCTGCTGAAATTCGTGAGACGACTTCTGGGGGTAACGAGGCTAGAACATGGAAAAATTTGGTCTCTTCGGATGTTATTCTGGAAATGTGGAATTGTGCTTCCATGATGGAGAACCATCCTGCGGCCGACGCTTCAGAGAATGTGGGTGGCTTGATGGTGACATGGTGCACTCCTGATTCAACAGATTCCATTTTGCGGGAATGTAATTCGGGTCTGCTGCTGCTTCGGTTCCGACCGGCTACTACGGGTGGGCGGCGAAGAGGCGTGGCTTCGGTTTGTTCCGCCCAGCGACTGAAGGATGCTGCTTCGGGTCACTCCAGGGGTCACCAATTGTAGCTTGTTCCTTCTTGCTACTACTTGTATTTGCCGGGAAGAATGAAGGGTACGAGAGGCAGGCTATCTCTTTTAGGGGCCTCTCGTGTCCTCTTCTCTCCCTGTCGTTTGGAAGGTTGGCGTTTTGAAGAAAAAGATGGTCACTTTCAGAGTTTATTGAGTTCTTGGTTGGCTGGGGTTTGTTTGTTTGTTTTTTCTATTTAAGGTGCTTCAACCCTGCTGGGGTTTGTTTTTTTCTGTTTAAGGTGCTTCAACCCTGCTGGATTACTGACACCATTTTTTTTTTTTTTTTTGACTCCCCGAAGGGAAGATTGAAAAGGAAGATAGAAGAGAAGGAAACAGTCGGTATTTAGAAGTTTCTTTTCTGTTTAAGGTATTTTACAGAAGATTTTGTTATTGTATATACAGCTGAATTAATTAAATATATATATAAATTTATGTACAATACTTATTTATAAAGATTATATATGATTCTTAAAATTACAAAATGATAAAATATATACAATTTGGTAATGCGCAAAATTGGTTTGTCGGTAACTAATATAAAAATAATATAAATGCGGAAAATTAACTGCGCGGCCCCACAAACTCTTCTTGAGTGCTCTGGATAGACTGTAAGTCTTCTGGCAAACTGGGGCTTGATGTTAATCGTTTACCACAAAGAAAATGATTTGGTGTCAATGACTCTGCATCCTGCATACTGTTATAAACAAAGGTGATAGGCCTACTGTTCACCATTGCTTCTACTTCACACAAAACAGTGCAGAATTCTTCTTTGCTCAAATGAGCATTAGCTAAAAGTTTCTTTAATGGACACTTTACACTTCTCACTAGCCTTTCCCAAATTCCTCCCCACCATGGTGCTCTCTCAACAATGAACTCCCACTGTACCCCATGGTGTGAAAAGTAGGATTGGAATCCTTCCTCTTTTAGCAAGGACCAAACTTCTTAGAGTTCTTTTGCAGCCCTTTTGAAGGTTTTTGCATCATTCGATATGATTTTATTTGGGAAACCCCTTCTGTTCACAAACCTTTTAAAGGCCAAAAGAAATACATCACACATAAGTTGCTTACCAACTCCAAATGGATTGCTATGGTGGTAGCACATGTGTAAAGATATATATAACCTTTGTTAGACTTCCCTTGCTCATACACATAGACTGGACCTGCGAAGTCTACTCCCACTACATCAAATGGGGCAGTATAGACACACCGTTCTCTTGGAAGTGGAGCCACCTTTTCATAATAAGGCTTTGCACTCCAACGCTTGCAAACCACACATTTATGCAAGACCTTTTTTACTACTTGTCTAATTTTGGGAATCCAAAACTGTTGTCTGATCTCTATTATCACTTCTCTAACTCCAGCATGTAACAACTTATGATAAGTATCCAGGATCAAAAGTTCCACAAAGTGCCTCCCAGAAGGTAGCAAAATTGGATGTCTTTTCTCCTCTGGAAGCCCATAAAACTGTAGTCTATCTCCTACTCTCAATAAATCCTGATCCAAAAACACATCCAAACCCTTGAGAGCAGAATGTGTTGGTAGAACCTGTAATGAACTGCTGGTGAGCAATTTTCTCTCTTCACCAAATTTTTCCTTCTGCACATATACCACCCAGTATTGCCTGGCTTGCTGACTCTCCTTACTGTTCAGAATTCCTTCCATTCTTGTTTCTCCCTTAATGTTGTTTGTAAATCTATATACCCATGCTGTCACTCTTAACAACCTTTCAGACTGCTAATGTCCTCAAGCCTCAATATGGGGACCTGCTGCATAACTTGACAACTGTTCACAGTGCATTTTCTCATTTCACTCACCCATGCTTCTTCAGCCTGGCATTCTCCTACAATAGGCTGATTAGAAGGCCAGTTTTCACTTCCAAGTTTTAGCCACTCTGGCCTATTCCACCACAAACTTGACTGTGCAAGATCTTTCACTGAAATTCCTCGTGTTGGTAAATCAGCCTGGTTTTGGGTGCCTGGACAATGTTTCCATTGCTTTGGATCTGTGTGCGCTTGAATTTCCTCCACCCTATTGGCAACAAACGGTTTCCACCTCCTTGCCTGGCTTCTTAACCAGTGCCAAATTATAATGGAGTCTGTCCAATAATAGCTTGGAATTTCACAAAGGGCCAAAGACTTTTGCACTGTAACTGCAAGCCGACTAGCAATAATTGCACCCATCAATTCCAACCTTGGAATAGAACGCTTTTTCAAAGGTGCTACTCTGCTCTTTGCAGCAACCAACCTGCAACTTACTTCCTCTTTGAATGTGCCTCTTATATAAATACAAGTTGCATAGGCTTCCTCATTTGCGTCACAAAAGATGTGCAGCTCCAAATTGTCTGGATTATTGTTCAACTTTCCAAAGTACCATCTTGGGATTTCAATGTCTCCAAGATGTGCCAATTCTTTGCACCAATATTTCTACTTTACCACCATATGATCAGGTAACTCTTAGTCCCAACCAAGTCCAATTTCCCAGAGGCTCTGAAACCAAATTTTTTACTTTATCACAAATGGAGACAGGAATCCAAGAGGATCAAAAACCTTCGAAGCCAAACTAAGAGCTATACGTTTTGTCCACCTTGTCTCATTCTCAGCCAGCTCTACTAAAAATTTCCTATTGAAGGTAAACAAATCCTCTCCTTGCTGCCAAACAATGCCTAGCACCTTTGTGTCTATTGCCCACAACTCCTTAATACCAGAATCCTCAATACTTTCTGTTGCATCAGGTACTACACAGGACTGACTCATAAACTGTTGTAATTGAGAATGATTGGTCTGCCATTTTCTAAGTTCCATGCCAGCCTCCCTCATTATAGCTCTAGCCTCCATGAATATCTGTTTAGCCATTTTTGTATTACCCACGGAACACAGCAAATCATCAACATGAAAATTTTTCCTAATGTGTTCAATAGTGTTAGGATAGACTTCAGAATATTTCTTAAAATGGTACTGCCAAGAGAAATGGACTAGAGCTGAGGCCAAACAACACTGACTTCATTCTATATGCTTGAACCTTAGGTTCATTTTCCAACAAGTTTTTCGTATCCACCCACAGATACCTTACTGCATCTCTGTCCTCTGGTTTTAATTTTATCCGCAAAAAGGCTTGCTTCACATCTGCAGTCAATGCTATTCTACCAAACCTGAATCTCAATAACAAGGAAAATAAATCTGCATTTAAATTTGGCCCAGCATCCAAACAGTCATTCAAGGACACACCACCTTTGTCCTTGGCTGAGCCATCAAAAACTATCCTCAGTTTGGTGGTAGTTTTGTCTCGCCGTACCACTGCACGGTGTGGCAGATAATGTGCCTCCTGGCTCACCAGCTCACCTTGCACCCTTTCAGCATAGCCCTCCTTTACATAGCTTAGGATGGCCTCATTGTATTCAATTAACAACTCCTCATTTTTTCTTAGCCTGTGCAATGAAGTCTCCAACCCAGGGCCGTTTCTAGCCATTAGGGTGCCCTAAGCAGTATACCCATTTGAGGCCCCACCCCTCCACCCACCAACTCACGCCTTACTACATCACCTCAGCACACAAATACAAAAAATGGCTGTGTTAATAAAAAACATTTATGAAACAATTTTAATGAAACATTTATGTCCAAAACAACAAATATGTACTTTCAGAAGACAAACAGAAAAAATACTCTTTATGAAATTCCTGAAAATTAGCTTATACATTATTTAGAATAAATGACATAGAACAACGTATAAAAAAATAATGCAATTATCAACTACCAAACAATTACTAACTCTAACTCCATTAATGACCTTTCAGTTTGGTCAATGGTCCTCCCAGTTTTTAGCGCAGTTGCAGATCCTTGCATATTGCCATGTTATCTGCATGTTCTGAACTATTTTCATGGCCTTTCAGAAGCGAACCAACTTTTATCCAGTCTGAAAGTCCATCCGTAATTAGTTTGCACGACTTCCTTGAAAACAACTTGCAGAGGAAGCAATAAAGAGCATCATTCCTTCTAGAGTACATCAGCCAGCTTCGCTTTATTTTTTCCCCATTAATTAATGTTCTGTACATGTAATGGTGATGAACGCTTCTATCGTTCTCTCTTTTAGGGAATGTGAAATCTGGACTGATTTGAAATGGTCCTCGAGACACCAGATCTGTCTTCAAAGCATCTGACAGGACAACTGGCCAGTCATACGGATCAAGCGGTGGAGCAGATCTTGGTTCTTGTTGCTCAGTAGAAATGCCTGTGTGTGGTGTTTGAAGCTGAACAGAAGATGGGCCACTTGTTGGTTCATCAGGCTCTACTTCTACTGGTGTTTGAGGTTGCATAGAGGATGGTCCTGCTGTTGGCTCATGATGCTCATCGGGCTTTGCTGAGGATGACTTTTCCAAATATTTCAATAGTGCTCCTGAGAAGAACATACTGTAACATTACATATTCTGTTAATTTTTGCTAAAATACTCTTGCTTATCTTGTTTGATAATTGATCTGTGTGAACAGAATTTGAGGTGATGTGATCCATCAAATTTCACATTTCGAAATATTATAAATATTACAGACTAGCTTACTCTACACGATTCCTGAGCACTTGCCTAGCTTGATGGTCTACCTAACCTAGTTGCCTGAACTGTAATCATAAGAATATACAAGTGGCACATCTCACCTGTGCTACTGGAAAGCTTCTCCTCCTCTATTTTCTTCTTTTTCCGTTTTTCAGCTCCTGATGGATAATGTCGTTTCATTTTCCAAGATGCACGAAGTCACATCTAGTTAACCACAACTAATCTGCTAAATAATAATAATCATGATAATAATAATAATAATAATAATAATATCATAATAATAATAATAATAATAATAATAATTGTTATAATTGTAACGTTAGTGAAATACATTCAAATAATCAGACCATTTAGGTTTTAATCAATAAAATTCACATTATCTGAAAAAGATGAGAAAAGAATTAATAAACTTGAAAACATAATGAAAATAATCCTAGGTTTTAAAGTGTTATAAAATCTCTTAATAATTAATAAATTAGTGAAATAATGTTTTACAATACTAGAAAAATTAAGCATTTAGGAAAGTATAGGCATATAGTAAGAATAAAGTTAAATAATATAGAAATAAGATCTCACAATAGTTATTTACACATAACGACCAAAACGTTTCGTTTGTCTCCGTTTTATGATATTTGTCTCATACAAAAACTTTAACTAATACGACAATAATAATAATAATAATAATAATAATAATTATAATTATAATAATAATAATAAGAATAATAATATTAATAACAACTTCAGCTACAGGGTGTCCCCAAAAAAACTATATACTCTTTATAGCATCATATATTTTATAATTAAAAAAAAAGCCAAACAATATATTGTTATAGCAATTGCCAATGAAAGGTAAATTAGTAATCTAAGTGATCAAAATGTTATAGCGAGTTGTTTGCATATAAAATTTAATTAACTACGCCAAGTGCTCAAAATGTTCTCCGGTGGCATGAATGCACTTTTGAATGCGCCGACTAACTGATTCGCAGACATGGACTAATGTGGATACTGTGATGGTCCCGCACTTTTCCCTAATTGCATCCTTAAGGTGTTCGAATGTTGCAGGTCTTGTGCCATAAACTTCATCCTTCAGGTAGCCCCACAAGTAAAAATCAAGTGGAATCAAGTCCGGTGAACGTGGAGGATACTCAACGCTTCCTCTTCGTCATATCCAACGGTTAGGCATCGAGGTACCTTCTGACATCACAATGATAATGAGGGGGGGCTCCATCTTGTTGAAAGTAAAAGTCGTCGTTTCCAAACAACTTCCGAACTGCAGGTATAATTTCTGTCCGCAGCATGTCGAAATATGCGGCACCGGTAACTGTCCCATTAAAGAAAAATGGTCCAACCAAACCTCTGGATGATAAACCACACCATGCTGTTAATCCTGGTAAATTAACATGTTTATCCACATAAACGTGTGGATTATCAAGTGACCAGTACCTGCAGTTGTGTCGATTTACTGTGCCATTCAGCTTGAAGGTAGCTTCATCAGACCACACGATTTTGTTGGCAAACTGTACGTCTTCGGCTTCCATTGACTGAAACCATTCACAAAATTCGAGTCTGCGATCAGGGTCATCTTCAGTCATGGCGTGTAACAGACTTGGAATGTAGCTTTTCCATTTTGCCTACTTTAAAATCCGGTGAACACCTGATTTGCTGATTCCAGTCTCACGGGCGCATTGCCTAAGTGATTTCTGTGGTGATCGATTAAATTTTTGCAACACTAAAACGGAGTTTTCATCACTCGCACTTGATTTGCGTCGTCCAGATCTTCGCTTGTGCATATCTTGAGCAGATCCCTCCGCCTCAAACTTGTCACGGATGCTTGTAATGGCGAGACGTGTCGGTGGCTTTGTACCAAATTCCCGGATCCATTGCTGCTGGACTTCGGACACATTCTCAAATTTCCAATACCATTTCAGAACACTTTTTCGTTGCTCCAGTGTCAAACGTTTACGCAACATGGGTTCTTTTGCTGAACTGAATAAAGTTGAATGCTGTAGAGTTTGTATCGTGGAATGAGTGCGTAGGCTAAGTCCGAAGCAAGCTAGTGAGTGACTAGACTACGTTCGGTCCATAGGCTTCGCCATTACAAGGCCTTTGATAAAACAAGGCCAGGCTTAGTCGACGCATTCAAAAGTGCATTCATGCCGCCGGAGAACATTTTGAGCACTTGGCGTAGTTAATTAAATTTTATATGCAAACAACTCGCTATAACATTCTGATCACTTAGATTACTAATTTACCTTTCATTGGCAATTGCTATAACAATATATTGTTTTTTTTTTTTTAAATTAGAAAATATATGATGCTAAGTATAAAGAGTATATAGTTTTTTTTGGGACACCCTATATATTCCTATTCTTGCCCACTGAGCTATGACCTGGGAGCCTGTCTATGGGCCCCCTAGTAGCAGCGGGGCCCTAAGCGGCCGCTTAGTCTGCTTATGCCAGGAAACGGCCCTGCTCCAACCTCCTATTAGCTAGCTGAAGGTTTGAACTGGGTTTCCAAGAATCCTTCCAAGGGAGGCCAACTTCATAGCAACCATCTCTAAACCCAATCCCTTTTTCAAATTGCTCTAAAACATCACTGTTCACTGTACTTGCCTGCTTCTTCTTTATGCCAATGGATTCAAGTTCCCAAAACGCTTTCAAATGCCTTTCCAAACCATGGCTGTTCTCCTCAATCTTAACAAAAAGAGCTTTAACTTCCATTTCATTGCAATAGCTCCCATATAGCATCCAGCCTAGCTTACTTTCAATAGCTACCGGACCTCGAGATGTGCGGACAATATTACCAGTGATGAAGTCCCAATAATAGTCAGCTCCAATCAAAAGACTAATATCTTCTGTTCCTTCAATTTATTATTGCCCAAATTAATTCCTTTAACTTGCAATTCTTGGACACATGCCATATCTAAACAAGTAGTGACTGAAGCACAAAGTTCCTGAATCTCTACAGCTTGGACCTTGATAGTGGGACCTTGTGGTAACAACCCCTTAACCAAAACTTCTACCTTCTTAACTTTGGTTCGGTTTTGAACGGAACCCCCAAACCCAGAAATTCTAAAATTTTCCCTCTTAAGTTCTTTAAACTTCAATTTTCTGGAAATTCTGGTCTTAATAAAACTACACTGGCTACCACTATCAAACAATACTCTTACAGTAGCTTCTCCATCATTCCCAATTAATAATGCTGCAGATGTTTGCAATAACCCCCTTTACTTTTACTCCTTTTCATAGAAGTGGCATGTGCCACTGATGTCTCTACTTCTGGGGTAGGCCTACTAGGAGTGTTTTCACACAATAATGGCGATGCCGGCCATGGCATTTTTTTACACAAAATTTGAAACTTACAAAACCTTGCTCTGTGACCTTTCAAAAAACATTTAAAACATGCTGTGGACTTAGTTACCCTGTCCTTTCTCTCCTCAAAAGGTAAAACCTCAGCCACCTCACATTTATATGACTTGTGGTTGCCTTCGCAAAATATGCATTCCTTGATTCCCTTTAATTTACTTTCAGAGGATGCATGTAGAGCTGACACTGTACCTGGGCTATTCCTTTTTGTAGAAACCTTGGTGCTGTGCCTGCCTTTGTCCCCTTGTTTAACATCCCACTGTGCAAACTCATTTCCCTCTCGTCTTGCTAATTCTGTGCTTAAAAGACTTAACATCTGCTGAAGGGGGATGTACACATGTTCTATAGAGTGTCCCATACTTAATTCAAGCAAAATTGAGCTAGGCAATTTAGACTCCAGTATAGTGACCAACATTATACCATACCTTTCCATTCCTACACCCAAGTTGTCCAGGGACCTAGTTCTAACTTCAAATTCAACATATAACTGCCGTAACTCCTTGACACTATTGGGATTATTGACAGGAGGTATAGCTAAAAGTTCGCGGAGGTGGCTTTTAATTAAGATCTCTGGCTTACCAAACCGTTTCTTTAATATATCCTAAGCCACATTATAATTAGCCTCTGTTAATGCTAATCCTACTATTGTCTTTGGTGCCTCCCCTTCCAAGAGGGACTGCAAATAATTACACTTCTCCACCGCCCTTAACACTTGACTAGAATGAACTGCTGATTGAAAACTGTCTGCCCATCCTTGCCATTCCTGAATACTCCCAGAAAATGTTTTGAGTACAAGCCTCGGTAATTGAACTGCAGATCTGTTAACCTTAACTTCACAAACACCATTTGTTGAGGGTTTTGTCTCATTAATTATATATTAGACCTGGTCTCTAACTGTACTGAGCTGCTAAACTCTTTTGCTCTGTGGCATACTTTAATTATATCATCAATAATCTCTTCAAAGTAAATTATGTTATTTTCTATTTCATCCTCTTCTATAAGAGCCTCAATTTTAACATTTACTTCGCTTAGAGCAACCTTTTTAGTTTCTAATATGGAAAGCTGCGCAGTCACTAAGCTTAAATCCTCTTGCTCTATGGCAGAATCTATAGTGGCAATGGCCTTCGTAATTAGACCTTTGTAGGCGCTTCTCCTTTTTCTAAACTTGTTCAATTCAGCTGCACTCATCTTCAATGCAAACAACAATTGCGCTCAACGCTAGATAAGCTGAATTGGCAAAAATACTTAACCAAACTGATCAAACTCAAATTTTGCTTTTTTCAAAGAAAGTGAATTGCTTGGTTGGGGTACTGACCAACCACCAGTAGGGAATACCAAATTTTCTACCCAAGTAACTGGCGCACTGAAGTCTGCAACCTTCGCCTACGAATAATAAACCAAAATTAACCAAACCGGTAAAAATGTAGGCCCAAAACAACGACAGACTAGCGGCCAAGTTTCGCAACTGGGCGACCAAACTTTCTACCCTGGGACCTTAACTCAATTATGCTCAACCCGTCCAGGCCTAACTTGGGCTACAATTTGCACAATCAGAACTTTGCCGGAAAATAGTCATTGACTCAGTCTTGGGCTAGAATCCGGTTTCGAAGGACCATGTTATTTTTTATTTTATTGGGTTCAGAACCCCAGCTGAGCCCTGAACGGCCAAGCTCTGAAGGGCCACTTCGACCTACGGCCCAAGTTAAGCTAGACTAAAACTTACGGACTGACTTAGAGGTCCTATTAGGTCCTACCTTAGGGTTGCTGACTCGATGTGGGTTTACCTTAGGCCTCAGCTGCATAAAATTAAGATGAAAAAGACAAAAGGGGACTATTTATCGTCTTCTTTCTAAACCTTGCAACAACAACACAACCTGCACCATTGCACGATGCAACAATCTTGTATCTAAACAACCAACTTGAATTGCAAGAGAGCGCTCTCTATAAGACCACGCCCTGTAAGTGGCGCATTCAACAAACGCGTAGAAAGGAAGGACCAGTGTCCCCCAAAAATGATGCCACAAGAGTGCCCAAACAATTATGCCACAAGAGCCCAAAAATGCTAGCTTTAAATTAAGTGAATTTTTCACTAACCTTACAATTATGAGATGAATACACACACACCTTATATTAATATATACAAGCAATGCTGCATCAATCAGCTTAGTTATCATATCGCCTTGGGACAACCATGGCTCTTCCTCTTCTAGATTTTCTAACAATATGTGGCTAAGATCCTTAATCTAGATTACTTCTGACAGCACCCTACCATTCAACTGAAATTCAGGAAATTTTATATACTTGTAGGCCTTGGTCCTCATAATCATAACATGACTTTTATCAGGATTATATTTTATGTCGTTATCCTTCCCACATCTTTCACACACCTTCAAAAGTGTGTTGAGCCCTTTTACAAATAGAGAAATAAGAACTAGATCATCTGCATACATCAGATGATTAACAATCATTGTACCAATATAGCAGCCTATTTTACAGGTGTTCAGCACAACAGATAGATTATCCATATAAACATTGAATATGTAGAGGGATAGTATCCCTCCATGCCTGACACCAGTGGTCACAGAGAATGGCTCTGAATTAACTCCACCCCATCTTACAATCATTGTCTGGTGATTATACCAGAATATTAATATACGGACCAAGTAACCAGGTACATTACGATTTACAAGTTTCATGAATAATTTGTCATGATAAACAGGATCAAATGCTTTAGAGGCATACAGGAAACACAAAAATACATTAGCATCTAGAGTTTGGTATATGGAAAACTGATGAGTGGGTAGTTGGGAGGTAACGAAAATGGTTCACTGAGTTGGTAGGTAGTTAATCTAACAATTATTAAATTCCTTTTATGTCAATAACTGGGTGGATGAAACCAATTGGTTGCTCACCAGAGTTATTCTCCACACTAGTATTTATATACTGTGTGGGAGGAGCGTGCTCGGTAATGGAGATACATTACCGCTCAACCAACTGAGGAAAAAACCAAGACAACGCTGGTACAAGAAGCCCCGCGAAGAGGAGAACAAAGGGAGAACGAAAACGAAGAACGGGGCGAGAGGACGTACCAGCAAAGTACGCTCTCGACAAATATACAACCGGAGAAGGGAGAGACTCCAATAACTAAAAGTAAGTGACTAATTGAGTTTTTACACCAGTAAGTTAATAACATTAAATTAAGCTGGGTCAGACAAGTTAGGCCTACATTGTGGCCTAAGACCCAGCATCAACTCATAGCTTAACAAAGGTGAAGGTAGATTGCCCTAACCTAATCTTGTGAGGAATCCTACTGTGGACCTCAATTTATCTGCCCGCTCTGGACCATTTCCGGAATCTCTAGGCTGACCCCTCTAGGCTAGACTTGATCTACTCTATAGTTAGACTGGAGATATAAGGGGTGGGTTAATTGTGGACCAATTCATACAGAGCATTTTTCGCATTGGTGGTCCGTGTGTGGGGAATTTACAAACCTTAACCTTACTTAACAAAAATTGCAGAATTAGGCTAAATGGTAGCCTAAGCCTAAGCCTAAGCCTAATCAAGCCTAATTAGGTCTACAACCTAGGGCCTAACTAGGAAACATTTACATTTAAGGAGTCTCATTCTCTTATAAGCTTAGACCTGAGTGACATAAGTACTTGGGGGGGATTAAACCAAATTTGAACTTGACTGTTTTGTCTGTGCTCTCTCTTCTCTGGTAATTTCTTCTTGTCCTCTATTTCATTACGATCCCCAGTTAAACAATTTTGACTTAGACATGGATAGTGCAGAATTGAAAAAGTTAAAAAGAAAAGGGGGGCAAAGTTGGGAGCTGTTACAAAGGCTGTGAACACTTTTAACAATATTACACAACCAGGTAAGGAAAATATAGAGAGTGTAATTATTAAATTGGAAATTAAAAAGAAGGAAATAATAGCCATTAATGAGAGTATTTCAGAGTTAGTTGAATCCGAAATGGCGCTGAAGAACAATTGATAGACCTTTACGCTGATGATGATGATCAGGTAAGCTCAATTGAACAGCAAATAAGGGGACTACGGTCTCGGTTGACTGACTTAACACCAAAAAAACCTAATTCTGATTTTAATCAAAGTAGGGCTAACCTTCAACAAAATTTAAGTGGCATGCAAAATCCTGAGTCACAAGAATTGAGGGCTCAGTTACCCATTTTGCTAGTACCAACATTTGAAGGGGACACGGTACAATTCCCATCTTTCATTGACAAATTTGAGAATTTAATAGGTAATAAACCTTATATTTCAACTGTTGAAAAGTTTAGTTACTTAACTAGTTCCCTTAAAGGCCCAGCCTATAACCTAATAGCCTATTTACCAGCCGTAGGGGATTCATATGAAGTAGCTATTGATCTTTTAAAACGTAAACATTAATAAAGATTTGATTGTATATGAATTATCTCAACAAATTTTGAATTTGCACCCATAAAAGATAACCATAGAGATATGGAAATTTTTTATACAAAATTAGAAGCTATTATAGGACAACTGGTTAGCAATGAGATAGATATTAAAACTTCATCTTGGCTTATACAAAGCATAGTACTTAGGTGCCTTCCTTCGAGGGTTAAAGATATTTTAATTCTAAAGACGGGAGAAAATTATCCTAATTTAGAACAAATAAGAAAACACTTTCCCAATATCCTAATTAATTACAACTTGAGAGATTTTCCAACACATAAGACCCAGACTATGGATAAACCAAAGACTGTTCCCAGAGACCAACTAGCTACAGCCAAACAGACAAAACTTGATACTGGAGAATCAAATGTGACCAACTATAATACACGAACACCTACATTACAGAACTTTAATGTAACTGCTGCCTCAACTTACACACCACATTGCAAATTTTGTGCAAGTAATGAACACAGTAGCAGGGTGTGACAAATATTCAGACTTTAACCAAAGGGCTAAAAGCTGTGAACATTTGAACCTGTGTAAAAAGTGTACTGGCCAGGGACATTATAAGAAAGACTGTAAATCTAGGTTAAGATTCAAGTGTAAGTTTTGTAAAAGTTTACGACATGTCTCATCAATGTGTGATTCACCAAAGTGTCCAAACAATAATACTCAAACTCAAAAGATACCTCCCCCAAACAAAGGTAATCAAGAAAATGCCACTTTCATGGGACATTCTGTTTGTTCAAACAACGTAACAAGAAACACTGAGATTCTTTTACCAACTATTACTTTGGACTTAGTGAATAGTGAGGGTAGTACCACTCCAGTGAGATGTCTTATAGACTGTTGTTCTCAACAAACATTTGTTTCAAAAATGTAGTTAATAAATTGGGTTTGACACCAAACCCGAATGAACAAAACCTCAATATTGCGTCCTTTGTTAAGGATAACTCGGACAAAAATAGCTATAAGACAATTGACCTGGAACTACATTTAGAAAGTAAATTCAAGAAAATTGAAGCAGTATTATTTCTAAAGTAGGACAAAACAAACTGGTTATACCCAAACTAGAACAAACCATAAATCATTTGGGAAAACACTACAAAATAGCTGATAGACATATCACTAACAACACAGTAGCTAACATTGAAATGCTAATAGGGGCAGATTATATTAATCTTATTCATAAGGGCATAGTAGAGATAGGTAATGGTATAGCTATTCAGACTCCATCAGGGATAGCCCCTTTGGGTGACCTATCAGAATACAACCTAGACCTAAACCAAAACAGTGCATGACCAACAAATACTATGTGCCTCAACTCAGTCCTACATAACACCTGTAAGAATAGCAACACTTTGAATAATATTATCTCAACTGAGAACATTAATTCATCATTATCAAATGAAACTTTGGATGAGGCAATTCAAACTTTATGGTTGCTAGAATCTGTGGGTATACATGACACAAATCAAACTTCAGAAGATCAGTTAATGGTAGAAAGATTTGAAGACACCATTCAGTGCAAAGACAATAGTTATTTTATTGAGTTACCTTGGAAAATAAATTGTCCAACTTTAAGAGACAATCTCAAAGTAGCTAAAGGACATTTATATAAAGTAATGAAAAAACTCAAAAAGAAAATAATGTAAAAATATATAATGTCTTTAAAGAACAGCTACAGAAAGGCTTCATTGAAGAAGTAACAAATAACCCTTTTAAAAAAGATGGTTGTCATTATTTAACCCACAGGGGGGTTTATCGACAAGATGCCCCAACAACAAAACTCAGAGTAGTATATAACTGTAGCCTCAAAGACAGTGATAAACACAGTTTGAATGATTGCTTGATTGAGGGTCCTAATCTCATTTCTGACCTTGTGAAGATCTTACTGAGGTTCAGGTTAGATAAATATGCCATACAAAGTGACATTTCAAAGGCATTTTTGAGAATAAATCTTAAAAATGAATATGATAAGAACCAACTTAGGTTCTTATGGTTCAAGGATCCATTTGATTTGAATAAAGGGTTCATAACCTATAGATTTAATGTTGTGTTGTTTGGAGCCAATTGCTCACCTAGCCTATTAGCATTGACAATTAGACATCATTTAAACCAGTTTAATAACACTCTAACATTGAACTTCCTTAAGGAACATTTTTACGTAGACAATCTAATAGGCTCAACGACAACAAATCTGAATTATCTGAAGTCTATGAACACTCTCAAAACATTATGCAACAAGGTAACTTTGAACTTAGAGAGTGGATTTCAAATGATGAGGATTTAAACAAAAGATTTTAAAGGATAATAATGGTCTTACTGAGCCATCAGACAGAGTTAAAAGTTTAGGTATGAACTGGTATTTGGATGCAACTTCTAACAGTCATGATTCAATCTGTACTAAAGGTTTTAAACTTGATGAGGAAGCAAATACTAAAAGACAAATATTATCAGAGGCTTCCAAAATTTTTGATCCTATGGGTCTATTCCTGCCTTCAACAATAAAATCAAAGATTCTCCTCCAAGAAATTTGGAGGACAAATGTTGGGTGGGATGATCCAATAACAAATGAAAATCAAAATCTTGGAAGAAGTTAGCTACTGATTTAACAAAAGTGCAGAACATTAAAATTCAAAGGTGCTGTGGGTTTAGGGATAAGCCCCAGAGACTTCATGTGTTTGCTGATGCAAGCACACAAGCTTATGGGTGCTGTGCGTATCTCGTAAGCCCTACAGAAAGTCATCTAATTTATGCAAAAGGGAAAGTTGCACCTCTCAAACCTACCCGAACCATTCCTCAATTGGAACTATTGGCTGCTACATTAGCCATTAAAACCATTTCATTGCTTAAGGATGCTTACTATGATGTGTACTTAACTCACATCCACATCTGGCTTGACAGTCAGATTTGTCTTGCCTGGATACGGAATGATAGCATTAATAGTAAGAATATCTTTGTAAAAAATAGGCTAAAAGAAATAGCTGACGCTAATGAAAGCCTACAAGTAAACTTTCACTATGTTCCAAGTAAACAAAATCCAGCAGACTTTCTGACCAGAGGTTTATCCTACAAGTTGTTGAAGTCAAACAAAACTTGGTTTATGGGACCTAAGTGGCTCTGTAATACAGACCAATGGCCTGTGGAACAAGTTAACTTGACATTAAATTTAATCTTTTCAAATGAAAAGGTTGAACCAATCACTAATTATGAAAAGTATTCTGATTTCAACAAACTTGTCAGGGTGACAGCCTACTGTTTGAGGTTTGCTCACAACTGTTTAGCTACAATTAACAAACAGCTAAATAAAAACAATCATAATTATACAGAAGTTGCAACCCAATACTGGATAGGCCAAGCACAACAAAAAGAGTACAATAAAGAGTTAGAATTCTTAACTAATGGGAAACAAACAAAAGAACCTGTACCATCAGTAGTTGTGGATCTAAACTTGTTCAGAGATGAGGAAGGCCTTCTAAGGTGTAAAGGGAGATTAGACAAATCAAAACTGTCATACAAAAGCAAAAATCCAATCCTTTTACCTAGATTTAGCTAATTGACAACATTAATCATCATAAAAACACACAATGATGTATATCATATGGGGGTACCACAGACACTAACTACATTAAGAAAAACTTATTGGATACCCAAGGGAAGGATCACTGTTAAAACAGTCCTGAGTGAGTGTGTCACATGTAGGCGTATTCATGCTAGGCCCTATAGGAAACCAAATCCTCCTGCTTTGCCAGAGGAGAGAGTTACTCTCAACAGACCCTTTGAGACTGTAGGCATTGACAATACAGGAGCATTGACTGTAGGGGTGGGTGACACTGAACAAAAAATGTACATTGTACTGTTTACATGTGCTGCCTCACGAGCTGTTTATTTGGATGTTGTGGAGGACCTTACAGCAGAATCTTTTGTTGCTGTCTTTAAGAGATTCTGTGCACGACATTCAGTACCAAAGACAGTTTGGACTGACAATGCTACATATTTCAAAGCTGGTGAACAAGTCATCCACGACTTGTTAAGCAATGAAATCACACAATTATATATACAAAATAAAAACATAAAGTGGAAGTATATTCCGGTTGCATCTCCTTGGTATGGTTCTATCTGGGAGAGGAATATACAAACAGTAAAGAATTGCTTGAAGAAAGCAATTGGTAAAAAACAGATACACTTATTTGAGTTGCTCACTCTCCTGGCTGAGATTGAGAACATCATCAACAATAGACCACTCACTTATGTGCGTGACAACATTAATGACCCGGAACCATTAACTCCAAATCATTTGATTCGGGGAGAACAAGTTAGTCTCCTGCCGGACTACAATATAGACTCTTCAGAAGACCCAAAGTGGACTCATCGACACGATGAACTCCAGACTAAGTTACAACACTTAACTAGAGTTAAAGCTCATTTTATTAAACAGTGGAAAACTGAGTCCTTGATGGGTCTAAGGGAGAGACATAAACAAATGACTAAGAAGGATTGGTCTGACACAATTAAGGTAGGGGACCTTGTTCTCATACATGACAGTACTCCAAGACAATACTGGCCTCTGGCTAGAGTTTCAGAACTCAGACCAGGGGCAGACGGGGTAACAAGAGTGGTCAAATTAAGGACTTCAACGGGTGACACAACAAGAGACATTTCTCTTTTGTACCCTTTAGAGTCTGGACCCAAAACAATGGACTTTGGAGAACCTTCTCCACTGACAGTAACAACTGGAGACACTGAACTTCCAGTAACTGTTCCTTTGACAGTAGGAGTGGTAACGCGTCCTACTACAACATTGACAGACGCAAGACCTCAGCGACAAACAGCATTAAAGGCGCGACTATTTTTACAACAAAAAATAGATGCTGGGGAATTGTAATTTTATCTTCTAACTTTCATTTTTTCTTTTCTTATGGTAAAGACCATAGACAGTTTCATCCTATGGATGTATATTTTCTCTTCTAATTAAATGCTACACCTTCTCCATGAGAAGGTGAGGATAGGCACTGTTAATCAGATTAACAGGCATTTACAGTTAAATAGTTAGCTAGTCTACACTCAGACAAAAATTGGTGACAATGACACCAAATTTTTTATCTCCCGGGGCCCCCAGTATATGGAAAACTGATGAGTGGGTAGTTGGGAGGTAACGAAAATGGTTCACTGAGTAGGTAGGTAGTTAATCTAACAATTATTAAATTCCTTTTATGTCAATAACTGGGTGGATGAAACCAATTGGTTGCTCACCAGAGTTATTCTCCACACTAGTATTTATATACTGTGTGGGAGGAGCGTGCTCGGTAATGGAGATACATTACCGCTCAACCAACTGAGGAAAAAACCAAGACAACGCTGGTACAAGAAGCCCCGCGAAGAGGAGAACAAAGGGAGAACGAAAACGAAGAACGGGGCGAGAGGACGTACCAGCAAAGTACGCTCTCGACAAATATACAACCGGAGAAGGGAGAGACTCCAATAACTAAAAGTAAGTGACTAATTGAGTTTTTACACCAGTAAGTTAATAACATTAAATTAAGCTGGGTCAGACAAGTTAGGCCTACATTGTGGCCTAAGACCCAGCATCAACTCATAGCTTAACAAAGGTGAAGGTAGATTGCCCTAACCTAATCTTGGTGAGGAATCCTACTGTGGACCTCAATTTATCTGCCCGCTCTGGACCATTTCCGGAATCTCTAGGCTGACCCCTCTAGGCTAGACTTGATCTACTCTATAGTTAGACTGGAGATATAAGGGGTGGGTTAATTGTGGACCAATTCATAAAGAGCATTTTTCGCAGGTATTTACAGACCATTTCCTTCAAGACACACACACCACACACACACACACACACACACACACACACATATCAGTACTATGTTTCTTTTTGAAACCAAATTGGTTATCACTAGTATACAGGTAACATTCAAGTCTACTAATGAGTATATAAAACACCTTAGACATAATACTAGCCAAGGCTATTGGCCTATAGTCAGTGGCGTATTATGGGGGTGGCCAAGGGGGGCCAGGCCCCAGGGTCCAGCTGTTGTAGGGGCCGATGTTTATAATGATATCAATGACAAATTTAGAATGCTCAACAATATCTCTCAACTAACTTCAGAGGAAGCATCAAAAGCAAAAAAAAATCTGGCTAGTTCATTACCCAAATGATTCTGAGGACAGCTTCCCATTTGAG
Source organism: Bathynomus jamesi (assembly GCA_023014485.1). NCBI lineage: Eukaryota > Metazoa > Arthropoda > Malacostraca > Isopoda > Cirolanidae > Bathynomus > Bathynomus jamesi. The sequence continues at coordinate 241,200 of JAJOZX010006681.1, forward strand.
TTTCAACATTTGTACTGTTTGTCAAACAAAACGCTTTAGCTGACACTCGCCCATTAGGAGTACTACAGGAAATTCACAAATTGAGGACTGTTTTCCCAAATGCTTTCATTGCTTATCGCATTTATTTGTGTTTGATGATGTCAAGTGGAACTGCGGAGCGTTCTTTTTCTCATTTGAGCATGATTAAAAATGTTAAACGTCAAATGCTAACCTAAAAGAAATTGCAAAGTCTGTCATTGTTATGCATAGAAAAGAATATTTTGCAGAATTTAAATGCTGAGCTTGTGATTGGAAAATTTAGTGATATGAAGCAGCTCAAAAAACCTTTGTATACTGGTGGTGGATGATTTTGTTACCAACTTTGAGAGATTAGTAGTGGACTTGTAGTTGTGTAATTGGTTTGGTGTAATTGTAGCAGCTTGGTATTTGTGTAAAACTTGCATTATTTGATTTAGAAATAAATGGTTTTATTAATTTACATGACTCGAAGATTTGTCGTGTTGAGGGACCCCAAGAATATTTTGGCCACAGGGCCCAAAAATCTTTAATACGGCACTCCCTATAGTTATCTTTACTGTTGATTTTACCCTCTTTATCTTTTAGTACTGGCACCAAAACAACGGATAATATTGTATCCGGCAAAACACCATGTTTGAGTAAACCTGTAAAAACAAAGCTAACAGAGGCACTAATCTGTCACTACTAAATTTCCGATGCTCAGCAGAAATACCATCAATACTACATGACTTGTTACAATCTAAGCATTTTATGGCCTGCTTAGTCTCAAATACACTAACTCTTATAGCTGGACTATAGGTAGCATCACAATTAACATTATTGTTCTTATGTACAGAGTTGAATAACTCACTGTAGTGTTCCTTCGATAATTTGACTATATTCTCAATTCCAGTTACATTTTCAATATTAGCAGGGAGAGACATTGCACTATTATTCATTGTTTTTAATTCTTCCCTAAAGTTTCTTGGATTCTTACTGGCAAGCTTTCTAGCCAGAGCCAGAGCATCCCTGCTTAACTCATCGTCATGATTTTTTTATACCTTGATGCATACTTGAACCTGGCATTAGCCCTCTGTTTTGTTGTAATACAGGGCCTTTCCTTGGCTTCCCTTGTTCACACCACATTAAAAAAAGCAGCTCTGGATGCATTATAAAGTTCAGCCACATAATCGCTCCAACCAGGTCTACATGTGTAATTTTTTCTTCTAAAGGTATTTAAGTCTAGGCTAGCGTCATTGAGAAAGAAGACAATTTGTTCATACATGTCTTTAAATGCCAAAATATGTGTTTGAATTCTACAGTTTACATCCTGACAAGCTGGAGCATCATCAGGGATAGATATGTTACTTAGCAATACATCAGACTTATTACAATACCGTTGTTTGCCCTCATCATCAACTTTGGACCAGTCTAACTTCGCTTTACATGTATCATTTACCTGTGACAGCATTGGAATACAATTAATGTCGAACTCAATTAATAGGGGAATGTGGTCAGAACTAGCATTGGAGTACAAAATTGCCATATTCAAAACTTGATTTGCATCAGGTGTACAAATACAATGATCCAACCATGAGGTGGTGTGCCAACTATCACTAACATAAGTAAAGCTATCACCAGGAAGACTACATATGGATGAAAGGGTCAAGTTATTATCTTCACAGAAGGCTTTTAAGTGGTTGCTAAACAAAGAATTATCATTAAGCACATTAGCATTAAAGTCACCAATAATAGCTACACATGTCGTATCCAACTCATCAATAATACTGCTAACCTGCCCCAATTTAATGAGGTAATCTTCTTCATTATCAACTGCCTGAAAAGGCATTAGATACACAGAATTACAAATTTTTTATTGTCTACACAAATTTCTATTCCAATTAGCCAGTTGAAAAGTTTTAATTCACTAATATATTTCCCATACCCCAACCTCCATAGAATAGCTACCCCACCAGGTGGGTGACCTGCAAGGAGACCATCTTGTTTATCTCTGGTGGCCTCCCCTATCCCATGAAAGCGACTGGACAGGCTATTCAGGTCCTTTAAGTCCTGTTTCCATAGCCATGTTTCTTGCAGACAAAGAATATCAGCATCTTCTAACAACTTAGCAATTATCATCTGTCTGTGTTTGCTGTTATTGCCTAAGCTTAGGCCTCTACAGTTATAAGAGATTACCTTGAATGTTGCAATTAGGAAGATGCAGGAGTTCTGCCAGCCATCTGTACATGTTGAATTCCACTTATACCAGGCGCAGCAGTTACAGCACTACACTCAGCTGGATTTTCTTCCACAGTACGACGCATAATGTCTCCATAATTACCCTCTCCAGCATTTGTAAGAGGGGCTGCAGGTGTTTTTCTTCCCTTTTTCTCATTGAACCGCCGTACATATACCCGTTCCGGCCATACTGCTGGATCCATAAATACCCCTGGATCATCACAGACTGCTTTAACTTGAAAGGAACTGTACGTAGTCCATCTGGAGTCAATTTTCCTACATGTAACCTGAAGGTTCAGTTTATCTTCCACAAATGCCTGTAGCTCCTCGGCCGTAGGATCAGGTCGACATCTCGAGACGAAAATGTTTGCAGTCTTCGTTGGTGCAGCCATCATACGATCTGTTTTGGCAGCACCTATGATACTTCGCCGTTCTCTGCCAACCTTTGCCACAGGCTGACTCTCTCTAGCCGGTGCATGAGTGGGACCAGACCCCCTTGAGGGACCACCACCATTAGCTACTGCAGTGGTCGCAGTTCTCAGAGGGGTCGCTCGCTTCCGGCCACTTCTTACCACCATTGTCCAAGATGCCTCCTCATCATGACCCCCGACTGTATTCCCAGCATTCCATTTCACCAAGGCCCCTTGGGGGGTACCCTGTGTGAGATGGTATTGAGCTGGCGATGTAGCAGTGTCTGGATTCAGGGATCCAGGATGAGGCCGAGAGGCAGAAGGCTCTGCACTCATGGATCTAGGATGAGGCTGAGAGGCAGAGGGCTCTGCACTCATGGATCCAGGATGAGGCTGAGCGGGAGAGGCCTCTGCACTCATGGATCCAAGAGTAGGGTGAGTGGCAGAGGGCTCTGCCCTCATGGATCTGGGGAGTAGACTGCACCCTGCCCCTCACAGGTCTTTGACCATCTAGAAGAGGGAATTCCTCCTGCAGTGTTCCATCTCTGAATGAGGTGTGTCTAGGTGCTGGCGAAGGAGGCTGAGAGAGCCAATGTACCCTTGCCCCATCATACTCTGATGGGACCCTCACAGAGGTGGGGCTTGGCAATGTTGGTGGGAAAGACTGCACCCTCCATCTTTCTAGTGCTTCCACCCGGGAAGCAGTGACAGTGCATACTTCTACCAAACCACTGTAAGTTGTAGCTTGAGTATCCATCTTCCCTCTGAGGAGGACCAACCCCTCTTGCACCTTCCGGATAGATGCAAGTAGCGAACAAACATCCATATTTTCCATTGACACCGGGGACAGATTAGCCAAATCTTGAGCTACAAACACTGGGGTATCAGTACTCTACTGCTGAAACATTCTAATAATGTCTTCAATATTTTGAGCACTCTTTTTAGGGCCCTGCCTTTTAATTAACCTACCCGTATCATTATTAGCACATAACTCAAATATCAATTTTTTTTAGCGTTCAATTTTTTCATCATCATAAAAATGAACACATAGTTTGGTAATGGTTACTGGATGCAGATAGTCACTCTTGTTGGCAGTAAAGCATAGTAGCTCGTCCACCACTGCACCATCAATGCAATTATCAGTAGTTCTTGCCATTTCAAGTTGGCGTTCCTGGCGGCCGCCACTTGCCATATCTTCTCACTACATTCCTTGCCTCCACTTTCTTAAACGTGTTAACAACTTAGTACATAATGAAAACATTATTACCTGCGTTAAAAGGATTCAGTTACAGTATTTTAAGAATTTATATACTGTTTATGAAGCTAATCGTAAAAGTTAACTAATACTTTTCAACACTTCTAAAGCGCGTAAGTTTGTAAATATAGTTAAAATAATAAAACTATTAATTTATTTGCTAGGTCTTTCCTTTCAGATTTCAAAGCGTTTACCCAGCCTTTGGAAAATATTTTGAGCAATTTATGCAGATAAAATTCACTCGTTCATTCGTTCGTTCGTTTGTTAGTAAGATTAAAGGTCTTGCTCGTTCGTTTGTTTGTATGCCCACTATTTCAACGTCACTGCTTGCCACTCTTCGGACTATGAAAGTAGTGCCAAATGCCGCTAGAAAATTTTTAAGATAATATGTAGTATTATTAGTTAAGTATTGTGAATCATCTGACGATATTGTAACTACGTAATCTTGGTACATTTACAAATTTCGTTGGAAAGTAACACAACGGTTCACTGGCTTTAAACACTGTTAATCCTGATACGAAGAAGGAGCAGGAAACTGACACGTCACCGGCGTTCAATAAGTCATCAAGTTAAAACTGAGGGGTTGAAGTGTTTTTATACAAATGCACGTAGTCTTCAGAATAAGAAAAATGAATTATTTAGTTATATGATTATTGAAAATCTGGATATAGTCTGCACTAGTAAGACTTGGATTAGTGAGGCAGCATTCAATGACACAAGAGCAGAGTATGAGTTAAATAGTTATACAATGTATATATGGAAAACTGATGAGTGGGTAGTTGGGAGGTAACGAAAATGGTTCACTGAGTAGGTAGGTAGTTAATCTAACAATTATTAAATTCCTTTTATGTCAATAACTGGGTGGATGAAACCAATTGGTTGCTCACCAGAGTTATTCTCCACACTAGTATTTATATACTGTGTGGGAGGAGCGTGCTCGGTAATGGAGATACATTACCGCTCAACCAACCGAGGAATAAACCAAGACAACGCTGGTGGAAAAAGCCCCGCGAAGAGGAAAAAAAGGAGTACGAAAACGAAGAACGGGGCGAGAGGACGCACCAGCAAGTGCGCTCTCGACAATTACACAACCGGAGAACAGACTCCAATAACTAACAGTAAGTGACTAATTGAGTTTTTAACCCAGTAAGTTAATCACATTAAATTAAGCTGGGTCAGACAAGTTAGGCCTACATTGTGGCCTAAGACCCAGCATCAACTCATAGCTTAACAAAGGTGAAGGTAGATTGCCCTAACCTAATCTTGGTGAGGAATCCTACTGTGGACCTCAATTTATCTGCCCGCTCTGGACCATTTCCGGAATCTCTAGGCTGACCCCTCTAGGCTAGACTTGATCTACTCTATAGTTAGACTGGAGAAATAAGGGGTGGGTTAATTGTGGACCAATTCATACAGAGCATTTTTCGCATTGGTGGTCCGTGTGTGGGGAATTTACAAACCTTAACCTTACTTAACAAAAATTGCAGAATTAGGCTAAATGGTCTAGCCTAAGTCTAAGCCTAAGCCTAACCTAATCAAGCCTAATTAGGTCTACAACCTAGGGCCTAACTAGGAAACATTTACATTTAAGGAGTCTCATTCTCTTATAAGCTTAGACCTAAGTGACACACAAGTACTTGGGGGGGATTAAACCAAATTTGAACTTGACTGTTTTGTCTGTGCTCTCTCTTCTCTGGTAATTTCTTCTTGTCCTCTATTTCATTACGATCCCCAGTTAAACAATTTTGACTTAGACATGGACAGTGCGGAATTGAAAAAGTTAAAAAAGAAAAGGGGGGCAAAGTTGGGAGCTGTTACAAAGGCTGTGAACACTTTTAACAATATTACACAACCAGGTAAGGAAAATTTAGAGAGTGTAATTCTTAAATTGGAAACTAAAAAGAAGGAAATAATAGCCATTAATGAGAGTATTTCAGAGTTAGTTGAATCCGAAATGGCTGAAGAACAATTGATAGACCTTTACGCTGATGATGATGATCAGGTAATCTCAATTGAACAGCAAATAAGGAGACTACGGTCTCGTTTGACTGACTTAACACCAAAAAAACCTAATTCTGATTTTAATCAAAGTAGAGCTAACCTTCAACAAAATTTAAGTGGCATGCTAAATCCTGAGTCACAAGAATTGAGGGCTCAGTTACCCATTTTGCTAGTACCAACATTTGAAGGGGACACGGTACAATTCCCATCTTTCATTGACAAATTTGAGAATTTAATAGGTAATAAACCTTATATTTCAACTGTTGAAAAGTTTAGTTACTTAACTAGTTCCCTTAAAGGCCCAGCCTATAACCTGATAGCCTATTTACCAGCCGTAGGGAATTCATATGAAGTAGCTATTGATCTTTTAAAACGTAATTACATTAATAAAGATGAGATTGTATATGAATTATCTCAACAAATTTTTGAATTTGCACCCATAAAAGATAACCATAGTGATATGGAAAATTTTTATACAAAATTAGAAGCTATTATAGGACAACTGGTTAGCAATGAGATAGATATTAAAGCTTCATCTTGGATTATACAAGGCATAGTACTTAGGTGCCTTCCTTCGAGGGTTAAAGATATTTTAATTCTAAAGACGGGAGAAAATTATCCTAATTTAGAAAATATAAGAAAACACTTCCCCAATATCCTAACTAATTACAAATTGAGAGATTTTCCAACACATAAGACCCAGACTATGGATAAACCAAAGACTGTTCCCAGAGACCAACTAGCTACAGCCAAACAGACAAAACTTGATACTGTAGAATCAAATGTGACCAACTATAATACACGAACACCTACATTACAGAACTTTAATGTAACTGCTGCCTCAACTTACACACCACATTGCAAATTTTGTGCAAGTAATGAACACAGTAGTACTGGGTGTGACAAATATTCAGACTTTAACCAAAGGGCTAAAAGATGTGAACAGTTGAACCTGTGTAAAAAGTGTACTGGTCAGGGACATTATAAGAAAGACTGTAAATCTAGGTTAAGATTCAAGTGTAAGTTTTGTAAAAGTTTACGACATGTCTCATCAATGTGTGATTCACCAAAGTGTCCAAACAATAGTACTCAAACTCAAAAGATACCTCCCCCAAACAAAGGTAACAAAGAAAATGCCACTTTCATGGGACATTCTGCTTGTTCAAACAATGTAACAAGAAACACTGAGATTCTTTTACCAACTATTACTTTGGACTTAGTGAATAGTGAGGGTAGTACCACTCCAGTGAGATGTCTTATAGACTGTTGTTCTCAACAAACATTTGTTTCAAAAAATGTAGTTAATAAATTGGGTTTGACACCAAACCCGAATGAACAAAACCTCAATATTGCATCCTTTGTTAAGGATAACTCGGACAAAAATAGCTATAAGACAATTGACCTGGAACTACATTTAGAAAGTAAATTCAAGAAAATTGAAGCAGTTATTATTTCTAAAGTAGGACAAAACAAACTGGTTATACCCAAACTAGAACAAACCATAAATCATTTGGGAAAACACTACAAAATAGCTGATAGACATATCACTAACAACACAGTAGCTAACATTGAAATGCTAATTGGGGCAGATTATATTAATCTTATTCATAAGGGCATAGTAGAGATAGGTAATGGTATAGCTATTCAGACTCCATCAGGGATAGCCCCTTTGGGTGACCTATCAGAATACAACCTAGACCTAAACCAAAACAGTTCATGACCAACAAATACTATGTGCCTCAACTCAGTCCTACATAACACCTGTAAGAATAGCAACACTTTGAATAATATTATCTCAACTGAGAACATTAATTCATCATTATCAAATGAAACTTTGGATGAGGCAATTCAAACTTTATGGTTGCTAGAATCTGTGGGTATACATGACACAAATCAAACTTCAGAAGATCAGTTAATGGTAGAAAGATTTGAAGACACCATTCAGTGCAAAGACAATAGTTATTTTGTTGAGTTACCTTGGAAAATAAATTGTCCAACTTTAAAGACAATCTCAAAGTAGCTAAAGGACATTTATATAAAGTAATGAAAAAACTCAAACAAGATAATAATATTCCATCATATAATGATGTCTTCAAAGAACAGCTACAGAAAGGCTTCATTGAAGAAGTAACAGATAACCCTTTTAAAAAAGATGGTTGTCATTATTTAACCCACAGGGGGGTCTATCGACAAGATGCCCCAACAACAAAACTCAGAGTAGTATATAACTGTAGCCTCAAAGACAGTGATAAACACAGTTTGAATGATTGCTTCATTGAGGGTCCTAATCTCATTTCTGACCTTGTGAAGATCTTACTGAGGTTCAGGTTAGACAAATATGCCGTACAAAGTGACATTTCAAAGGCATTTTTGAGAATAAATCTTAAAAATGAATATGATAAGAACCAACTTAGGTTCTTATGGTTCAAGGATCCATTGATTTGAATAAAGGGTTCATAACCTATAGATTTAATGTTGTGTTGTTTGGAGCCAATTGCTCACCTAGCCTATTAGCATTGACAATTGGACATCATTTGAACCAGTTTAATAACTCTTTAACATTAAACTTCCTTAAGGAACATTTTTACGTAGACAATCTAATAGGCTCAACAGCAACAAAATCTGAATTATCTGAAGTCTATGAACACTCTCAAAACATTATGCAACAAGGTAACTTTGAACTTAGAGAGTGGATTTCAAATGATGAGGATTTAAACAAAAAGATTTTAAAGGATAATAATGGTCTTACTGAGCCATCAGACAGAGTTAAAATTTAGGTATGAACTGGTATTTGGATGCAACTTCTAACAGTCATGATTCAATCTGTACTAAAGGTTTTAAACTTGATGAGGAAGCAAATACTAAAAGACAAATATTATCAGAGGCTTCCAAAATTTTTGATCCTATGGGTCTATTCCTGCCTTCAACAATAAAATCAAAGATTCTCCTCCAAGAAATTTGGAGGACAAATGTTGGGTGGGATGATCCAATAACAAATGAAAATCAAAAATCTTGGAAGAAGTTAGCTGCTGATTTAACAAAAGTGCAGAACATTAAAATTCAAAGGTGCTGTGGGTTTAGGGATAAGCCCCAGAGACTTCATGTGTTTGCTGATGCAAGCACACAAGCTTATGGGTGCTGTCGTATCTCGTAAGCCCTACAGAAAGTCATCTAATTTATGCAAAAGGGAAAGTTGCACCTCTCAAACCTACCCGAACCATACCTCAATTGGAACTATGGCTGCTACATTAGCCATTAAAACCATTTCATTGCTTAAGGATGCTTACTATGATGTGTACTTAACTCATATCCACATCTGGCTTGACAGTCAGATTTGTCTTGCCTGGATACGGAATGATAGCATTAATAGTAAGAATATCTTTGTAAGAAATAGGCTAAAAGAAATAGCTGACGCTAATGAAAGCCTACAAGTAAACTTTCACTATGTTCCAACTAAACAAAATCCAGCAGACTTTCTGACGACAGAGGTTTATCCTACAAGTTGTTGAAGTCAAACAAAACTTGGTTTATGGGACCTAAGTGGCTCTGTAATACAGACCAATGGCCTGTGGAACAAGTTAACTTGACATTAAATTTAATCTTTTCAAATGAAAAGGTTGAACCAATCACTAATTATGAAAAAAATATTCTGATTTCAACAAACTTGTCAGGGTGACAGCCTACTGTTTGAGGTTTGCTCACAACTGTTTAGCTACAATTAACAAACAGCTAAATAAAAACAATCATAATTATACAGAAGTTGCAACCAATACTGGATAGGCCAAGCACAACAAAAAGAGTACAATAAAGAGTTAGAATTCTTAACTAATGGGAAACAAACAAAAGAACCTGTACCATCAGTAGTTGTGGATCTAAACTTGTTCAGATGAGGAAGGCCTTCTAAGGTGTAAAGGGAGATTAGACAAATCAAAACTGTCATACAAAAGCAAAAATCCAATCCTTTTACCTAGATTTAGCTATTTGACAACATTAATCATCAGAAAAACACACAATGATGTATATCATATGGGGGTACCACAGACACTAACTACATTAAGAAAAACTTATTGGATACCCAAGGGAAGGATCACTGTTAAAACAGTCCTGAGTGAGTGTGTCACATGTAGGCGTATTCATGCTAGGCCCTATAGGAAACCAAATCCTCCTGCTTTGCCAGAGGAGAGAGTTACTCTCAACAGACCCTTTGAGACTGTAGGCATTGACTATACAGGAGCATTGACTGTAGGGGTGGGTGACACTGAACAAAAAATGTACATTGTACTGTTTACATGTGCTGCCTCACGAGCTGTTTATTTGGATGTTGTGGAGGACCTTACAGCAGAATCTTTTGTTGCTGTCTTTAAGAGATTCTGTGCACGACATTCAGTACCAAAGACAGTTTGGACTGACAATGCTACATATTTCAAAGCTGGTGAACAAGTCATCCACGACTTGTTAAGCATGAAATCACACAATTATATATACAAAATTCAAACATAAAGTGGAAGTATATTCCGGTTGCCTCTCCTTGGTATGGTTCTATCTGGGAGAGGAATATACAAACAGTAAAGAATTGCTTGAAGAAAGCAATTGGCAAAAAACAGATACACTTATTTGGGTTGCTCACTCTCCTGGCTGAGATTGAGAACATCATTAACAATAGACCACTCACTTATGTGAGTGACAACATTAATGACCCGGAACCATTAACTCCAAATCATTTGATTCGGGGAGAACAAGTTAGTCTCCTGCCGGACTACAATATAGACTCTTCAGAAGACCCAAACTGGACTCAACGACATGAACTCCAGACTAAGTTACAACATTAACTAGAGTTAAAGCTCATTTCATTAAACAGTGGAAAACTGAGTACTTGATGGGTCTAAGGGAGAGACATAAACAAATGACTAAGAAGGATTGGTCTGACACAATTAAGGTAGGGGACCTTGTTCTCATACATGACAGTACTCCAAGACAATACTGGCCTCTGGCTAGAGTTTCAGAACTCAGACCAGGGGCAGACGGGGTAACAAGAGTGGTCAAATTAAGGACTTCAACGGGTGACACAACAAGAGACATTTCTCTTTTGTACCCTTTAGAGTCTGGACCCAAACAATGGACTTTGGAGAACCTTCTCCACTGACAGTAACAACTGGAGACACTGAACTTCCAGTAACTATTCCTTTGACAGTAGGAGTGGTAACGCATCCTACTACAACATTGACAGACACAAGACCTCAGCGACAAACAGCATTAAAGGCGCGACTATTTTTACAACAAAAAATAGATGCTGGGGAATTGTAATTTTATCTTCTAACTTTCATTTTTTCTTTTCTTATGGTAAAGACCATAGACAGTTTCATCCTATGGATGTATATTTTCTCTTCTAATTAAATGCTACACCTTCTCCATGAGAAGGTGAGGATAGGCACTGTTAATCAGATTAACAGGCATTTACAGTTAAATAGTTAGCTAGTCTACACTCAGACATAAAATTGGTGACAATGACACCAAAATTTTATCTCCCGGGGCCCCCAGTATATGGAAAACTGATGAGTGGGTAGTTGGGAGGTAACGAAAATGGTTCACTGAGTAGGTAGGTAGTTAATCTAACAATTATTAAATTCCTTTTATGTCAATAACTGGGTGGATGAAACCAATTGGTTGCTCACCAGAGTTATTCTCCACACTAGTATTTATATACTGTGTGGGAGGAGCGTGCTCGGTAATGGAGATACATTACCGCTCAACCAACCGAGGAAAAAACCAAGACAACGCTGGTACAAGAAGCCCCGCGAAGAGGAGAAAAAGGAAACGAAAACGAAGAACGGGGAGAGGACGTACCAGCAAAGTACGCTCTCGACAATATACACAACCGGAGAAGGGAGAGACTCCAATAACTAAAAGTAAGTGACTAATTGAGTTTTTACACCAGTAAGTTAATACATTAAATTAAGCTGGGTCAGACAAGTTAGGCCTACATTGTGGCCTAAGACCCAGCATCAACTCATAGCTTAACAAAGGTGAAGGTAGATTGCCCTAACCTAATCTTGTGAGGAATCCTACTGTGGACCTCAATTTATCTGCCCGCTCTGGACCATTTCCGGAATCTCTAGGCTGACCCCTCTAGGCTATACTTGATCTACCTCCCCCTTTTCTAGAGTTTTTTTTTTTTTTTTTTTTTTTTTTAGACTGGGAATAAGGGGTGGGTTAATTGTGGACCAATTCATACAGAGCATTTTCGCATGGTGGTCCGTGTGTGGGGAATTTACAAACCTTAACCTTACTTAACAAAAATTGCAGAATTAGGCTAAATGGTCTAGCCTAAGTCTAAGCCTAAGCCTAACCTAATCAAGCCTAATTAGGTCTACAACCTAGGGCCTAACTAGGAAACATTTACATTTAAGGAGTCTCATTCTCTTATAAGCTTAGACCTGAGTGACACACAAGTACTTGGGGGGGATTAAACCAAATTTGAACTTGACTGTTTTGTCTGTGCTCTCTCTTCTCTGGTAATTCTTCTTGTCCTCTATTCATTACGATCCCCAGTTAAACAATTTTGACTTAGACATGGACAGTGCGGAATTGAAAAAGTTAAAAAAGAAAAGGGGGACAAAGTTGGGAGCTGTTACAAAGGCTGTGAACACTTTTAACAATATTACACAACCAGGTAAGGAAAATTAGAGAGTGTAATTCTTAAATTGGAAACTAAAAAGAAGGAAATAATAGCCATTAATGAGAGTATTTCAGAGTTAGTTGAATCCGAAATGGCTGAAGAACAATTGATAGACCTTTACGCTGATGATGATGATCAGGTAATCTCAATTGAACAGCAAATAAGGAGACTACGGTCTCGTTTGACTGACTTAACACCAAAAAAACCTAATTCTGATTTTAATCAAAGTAGAGCTAACCTTCAACAAAATTTAAGTGGCATGCTAAATCCTGAGTCACAAGAATTGAGGGCTCAGTTACCCATTTTGCTAGTACCAACATTTGAAGGGGACACGGTACAATTCCCATCTTTCATTGACAAATTTGAGAATTTAATAGGTAATAAACCTTATATTTCAACTGTTGAAAAGTTTAGTTACTTAACTAGTTCCCTTAAAGGCCCAGCCTATAACCTGATAGCCTATTTACCAGCCGTAGGGAATTCATATGAAGTAGCTATTGATCTTTTAAAACGTAATTACATTAATAAAGAGGAGATTGTATATGAATTATCTCAACAAATTTTTGAATTTGCACCCATAAAAGATAACCATAGTGATATGGAAATTTTTTATACAAAATTAGAAGCTATTATAGGACAACTGGTTAGCAATGAGATAGATATTAAAGCTTCATCTTGGATTATACAAGGCATAGTACTTAGGTGCCTTCCTTCGAGGGTTAAAGATATTTTAATTCTAAAGACGGGAGAAAATTATCCTAATTTAGAAAATATAAGAAAACACTTCCCCAATATCCTAACTAATTACAAATTGAGAGATTTTCCAACACATAAGACCCAGACTATGGATAAACCAAAGACTGTTCCCAGAGACCAACTAGCTACAGCCAAACAGACAAAACTTGATACTGTAGAATCAAATGTGACCAACTATAATACACGAACACCTACATTACAGAACTTTAATGTAACTGCTGCCTCAACTTACACACCACATTGCAAATTTTGTGCAAGTAATGAACACAGTAGTACTGGGTGTGACAAATATTCAGACTTTAACCAAAGGGCTAAAAGATGTGAACAGTTGAACCTGTGTAAAAAGTGTACTGGTCAGGGACATTATAAGAAAGACTGTAAATCTAGGTTAAGATTCAAGTGTAAGTTTTGTAAAAGTTTACGACATGTCTCATCAATGTGTGATTCACCAAAGTGTCCAAACAATAGTACTCAAACTCAAAAGATACCTCCCCCAAACAAAGGTAACAAAGAAAATGCCACTTTCATGGGACATTCTGCTTGTTCAAACAATGTAACAAGAAACACTGAGATTCTTTTACCAACTATTACTTTGGACTTAGTGAATAGTGAGGGTAGTACCACTCCAGTGAGATGTCTTATAGACTGTTTTCTCAACAAACATTTGTTTCAAAAAATGTAGTTAATAAATTGGGTTTGACACCAAACCCGAATGAACAAAACCTCAATATTGCATCCTTTGTTAAGGATAACTCGGACAAAAATAGCTATAAGACAATTGACCTGGAACTACATTTAGAAAGTAAATTCAAGAAAATTGAAGCAGTTATTATTTCTAAAGTAGGACAAAACAAACTGGTTATACCCAAACTAGAACAAACCATAAATCATTTGGGAAAACACTACAAAATAGCTGATAGACATATCACTAACAACACAGTAGCTAACATTGAAATGTTAATAGGGGCAGATTATATTAATCTTATTCATAAGGGCATAGTAGAGATAGGTAATGGTATAGCTATTCAGACTCCATCAGGGATAGCCCCTTTGGGTGACCTATCAGAATACAACCTAGACCTAAACCAAAACAGTTCATGACCAACAAATACTATGTGCCTCAACTCAGTCCTACATAACACCTGTAAGAATAGCAACACTTTGAATAATATTATCTCAACTGAGAACATTAATTCATCATTATCAAATGAAACTTGGATGAGGCAATTCAAACTTTATGGTTGCTAGAATCTGTGGGTATACATGACACAAATCAAACTTCAGAAGATCAGTTAATGGTAGAAAGATTGAAGACACCATTCAGTGCAAAGACAATAGTTATTTTGTTGAGTTACCTTGGAAAATAAATTGTCCAACTTTAAAAGACAATCTCAAAGTAGCTAAAGGACATTTATATAAAGTAATGAAAAAACTCAAACAAGATAATAATATTCCATCATATAATGATGTCTTCAAAGAACAGCTACAGAAAGCTTCATTGAAGAAGTAACAGATAACCCTTTTAAAAAAGATGGTTGTCATTATTTAACCACAGGTGGGTCTATCGACAAGATGCCCCAACAACAAAACTCAGAGTAGTATATAACTGTAGCCTCAAAGACAGTGATAAACACAGTTTGAATGATTGCTTGATTGAGGGTCCTACTCTCATTTCTGACCTTGTGAAGATCTTACTGAGGTTCAGGTTAGACAAATATGCCGTACAAAGTGACATTTCAAAGGCATTTTTGAGAATAAATCTTAAAAATGAATATGATAAGAACCAACTTAGGTTCTCATGGTTCAAGGATCCATTTGATTTGAATAAAGGGTTCATAACCTATAGATTTAATGTTGTGTTGTTTGGAGCCAATTGCTCACCTAGCCTATTAGCATTGACAATTGGACATCATTTGAACCAGTTTAATAACTCTTTAACATTAAACTTCCTTAAGGAACATTTTTACGTAGACAATCTAATAGGCTCAACAGCAACAAAATCTAAATTATCTGAAGTCTATGAACACTCTCAAAACATTATGCAACAAGGTAACTTTGAACTTAGAGAGTGGATTTCAAATGATGAGGATTTAAACAAAAAGATTTTAAAGGATAATAATGGTCTTACTGAGCCATCAGACAGAGTTAAAACTTTAGGTATGAACTGGTATTTGGATGCAACTTCTAACAGTCATGATTCAACAAAATCTGAATTATCTGAAGTCTATGAACACTCTCAAAACATTATGCAACAAGGTAACTTTGAACTGAGAGAGTGGATTTCAAATGATGAGGATTTAAACAAAAGATTTTAAAGGATAATAATGGTCTTACTGAGCCATCAGACAGAGTTAAAACTTTAGGTATGAACTGGTATTTGGATGCAACTTCTAACAGTCATGATTCAATCTGTACTAAAGGTTTTAAACTTGATGAGGAAGCAAATACTAAAAGACAAATATTATCAGAGGCTTCCAAATTTTTGATCCTATGGGTCTATTCCTGCCTTCAACAATAAAATCAAAGATTCTCCTCCAAGAAATTTGGAGGACAAATGTTGGGTGGGATGATCCAATAACAAATGAAAATCAAAAATCTTGGAAGAAGTTAGCTGCTGATTTAACAAAAGTGCAGAACATTAAAATTCAAAGGTGCTGTGGTTTAGGGATAAGCCCCAGAGACTTCATGTGTTGCTGATGCAAGCACACAAGCTTATGGGTGCTGTGCGTATCTCGTAAGCCCTACAGAAAGTCATCTAATTTATGCAAAAGGGAAAGTTGCACCTCTCAAACCTACCCGAACCATACCTCAATTGGAACTATGGCTGCTACATTAGCCATTAAAACCATTTCATTGCTTAAGGATGCTTACTATGATGTGTACTTAACTCACATCCACATCTGGCTTGACAGTCAGATTTGTCTTGCCTGGATACGGAATGATAGCATTAATAGTAAGAATATCTTTGTAAGAAATAGGCTAAAAGAAATAGCTGACGCTAATGAAAGCCTACAAGTAAACTTTCACTATGTTCCAACTAAACAAAATCCAGCAGACTTTCTGACCAGAGGTTTATCCTACAAGTTGTTGAAGTCAAACAAAACTTGGTTTATGGGACCTAAGTGGCTCTGTAATACAGACCAATGGCCTGTGGAACAAGTTAACTTGACATTAAATTTAATCTTTTCAAATGAAAAGGTTGAACCAATCACTAATTATGAACAGTATTCTGATTTCAACAAACTTGTCAGGGTTACAGCCTACTGTTTGAGGTTTGCTCACAACTGTTTAGCTACAATTAACAAACAGCTAAATAAAAATAATCATAATTATACAGAAGTTGCAACCAAATACTGGATAGGCCATGCACAACAAAAAAGTACAATAAAGAGTTAGAATTCTTAACTAATGGAAAACAAACAAAAGAACCTGTACCATCAGTAGTTGTCGATCTAAACTTGTTCAGAGATGAGGAAGGCCTTCTAAGGTGTAAAGGGAGATTAGACAAATCAAAACTGTCATACAAAAGCAAACATCCAATCCTTTTACCTACATTTAGCTATTTGACAACATTAATCATCAT
>JAJOZX010006682.1:0-25000 GCA_023014485.1 Bathynomus jamesi
CAACCATCTGTGCTGAAAACTGCATACAAAAATCGCCCCTATAGAAAACCAACTGTGATTCCAGCTGAAACCTTTCGATCGGGGCTAATTTGGAGAACTTGAACCACGAATGACCCACGAACGCAGAAGGTGCGGGTCACCTAACTGGCAGAGAGGACCTCCGCCTGAGGCCCACGTGCGAGGGAATCGAAGGGCGTTGCTGATCCAAATCTGATATTGGAAGGCGATTGAAGGAGAGCGGCCCCGTCACCTCCTTTGTCCGGAGGCGCCACCACGTGAAATTGTCCGCTCCGAATTTCCATAACAAATAAGCTCGCCTCAGGTGACACTATACGATCGTCCTTTCCCCTCCATCCTCGTCCCTTCGTTATCTCTGGACCTCCTTTGCCTCTGTTTCAGTCTTTTATGCTATCTTTTATTGGTGTTTAATAGTGGTCTCAAGTAAAGAACCACCAAACGCATGCGCAGGAATTCAGATTGGAGAGAAAGAATGTTGTTGTACGTAAGACACGAAGCGTCCAACTACCAAAAACAATTCATTAATCCCTACATATATACATATATATATAGTCTCTCCTTAAGTGTAAATAGTTCTCCCAATTCATTACTCTCCATCATGCTTTACCGCTAACCATCACTTCATCACCACCACTTAGGAGAACCGCAACCATTCATCACACCTCGGTTCATCACTCATCAATATCAGAACGGTTTTCATTCTCCCCTCTCGACTGTATGCAAATTCCTCTACCCTTCAACTTTGAAGTTGTACATCGTCTTAGCGACGCGGTTCGAAATTTCTTCTTCCGTTTTCTATTTGGTCTCTCGTTACTGTGTTCTTTCAACACAAACTTTTTTATTCCGTCGCGTATATCTTTATCTTTGTTGGTAGTTCCTCGTTTGCTCCAATTTGTTTGTTTGTAGAAGGAAAAATGAAAACGTGTGGAATAAAACATTCCATGAAGAGCAAAATACTAATTAACGGGGAAAACTCTTCGTTGTCAATATTTTTGCGAAGAGTCAAAATACAGTACATTAAATGTATGTGACGTTAGGTTAAATTATATATATATATATATATATATATATATATATATATAATTTAACTGCGCGTGCTTACATCGTTAGTTTGTATTGCAGACACTCCTGGTTTTATAGGTCTGAGTGCATGATTCATTAAGAGTAAATTGCACCACAAGTTTGTGTTTCTTCCCCAAGGCGACACAAATGCACCCGTTTCAATCACAAGTACATCCATATCACCTTAGGCTCGCTCTACACAAACTGGACCAAGAATTCAGAATCTCCGCAGTTTCAGACCTCTTTATCGACGCCTTCAGCTTATTTCTGCGTGATATTAACATAGTTACTGGGTAACTATTATAATTTTTGTAAAAGGTTTTCAACCCAGTTATAAATAGAATTACAATTTAACGAGTTAAATATTTTAATATTTTTAATATTTTAAATATTTTTAATATTTTTAAACTTAATCTCATTTTTACTTATTAAATTATAGTCTTGTCTGGTTAAACTTTAAAAACTAATTTGTTCTCATCTTTTTGTAGTTTAATCTCTGACGATCTATATATATATCTATATATATATATATATATATATATATATATATATATATATATATATATATATATACTGTTACAGTGTTACAGTGAAGAAATTTGTACAACATTTGCAACACTGTATAACTACGCAATAAACTTTTTCATTGTTCGTTGGACCCGCCAGAGGGGCCTAGCATCCTTGTGGTAAGCCAGTGTTAGTAGCTCATTGGGTAACATCGTTTCTATATAAGCGAAGTGAAGACAATGAGGTGTGGGGTCCGATTCCCGATGGTGATGCTGGTTTAATTCAGGAGTTAGAACAATTGGCTCGATTCGTCTGGTTTGATCGTCGTGCCAATTTCCTAAGTTATAAAATGCTTGGTTGTTAATCTGAAGGTCGTGGGCTCGAGTCTCGTCCCGGACTTCAGATTTCATCGATGAAGGTACTTCTTTGAGACTCTCTTGGTTGGGTAGTAGTAGTTTGGGTACCCCAAAAGGTCCTAGATACCCCCTATCACACGACCTTTAATGTAACGAAGGAGGCTGATCAGCATCAATTATTATTATTATATTATTGTTGAACGCCGAAGAAGGGAGGATCCCTTTGCCTGACGGAGGAGAACTGAAATGCAGCAATCGAAACAAGAACCTTCCCTCCACAGGAAATAAAACTCCCTCAACTAGCGAACAGTGACTCACGATTTGTGCCCATGAATATTCATGAGGGAAGCCATGAGGCGGGATGCACAAAGTACGACCCACATGAGTATGTGGTCTTTAAATGTGGGTTTACCATGCTTCAAAACATATAAGTAAATAATAAAGTAAATACGTACACACACACACACACACACACACACACACACACACACATATATATATATATATATATATATATATATATATATACACACGATGTACCTCTCCATCCATCTGTAATGTTCCCCTTTCCTATTCTAATTTAGTGGGGTCCCTGAAGGCATTTTCTGGACCCCTATTCTATTTCATCCCTGTGTTTATGTCTCCTCCACTTTTTTAGCCGCGACGCTCTCCCTAAACCCCTCTCAGGGGGGATCAAAGTTTGAAAAGTGAGAAAATCTTGATAGAAAGCGTCAAAATCGATGGAAAGCGACAGTTCTCAAATAGAGTTTGTGTTTTAATTCACGTTCCTCAATGAGGACCACATGGCTTGTCACCGATTGTCTCCTGATCTTATTTTTAAGCTTTTATGGACCCACGATGATCGCATTTTGGTTATGATGCGTGTGTGTGTGTGGTGTGTGTGTGTGTGTGTGTGTGTGTGTGTGTGACTCTGCAGGTATGAACTCCCATCCCTGTATAACCTTTTGAAGTAAGTTAAATGAGGAAATATGTTTCCTTACGAGCATAAGACAAACTTTGATATATAGATACATAGACAGATAGATAGACAGATAAATAGATAGATAGATAGACAGGTAGACAGATAGACAGGTAGACAGATAGATAGATAGATAGACAGACAGATAGACAGACAGACAGACAGATAGATAGATAGAATAATTTTTATATAAAATGATGTAAATGGCAAATGAGCACCAGTATACAGACTTATATTAACAAAATCTAGAGCTGGATCGAATCGTCTGAAATAAGCATGAATACAACAACGCGGACAGAGGCTTCAAACTCTAAATTAACTTCCATAAAAGCGTGATATTATTTCCCATAAAAATTCTTTGGAAACAACCGATATATTTTTTTTTATTTTTTTTAATGTTCTGATGCGATGTGATCCTGAGCAAACGCTCTCTCTCTCTCTTCTCTCTCTCTCTCTCTCCTCTCTCTCTCTCTCTCCTCTCTCCTCTTCTCTCTCTCTCTCTCTCTCTCTCTCTCCTCTCTCTCTCTCTCTCTCTCTCTCTCTCTCTCTACCATAGCGACCTATCGACGCAATTCCACTCGCAGCTAATGAACCCTACCTTAAGAAGCTCTGAGGTAATAGCTTGGCGGACAGGTAATGCCTTCATAACTTACCTGTTTTATTGTTTTCTTCGAGTAAGAAAAGCGAAAGAGTTTGAAAAGACGAGTCTCGCGCGTTCCGAGGTTGATACACGAGCATTTGTTTATTGTTGGTTGAGAGGTTTTCCTAACTACCTATCATCCACCTTGAGCCAAAAGCTCTGCTCTAAAAGGAATTTGGATATAAATACGAGGATCGTTCTAATGGGAATATCTTTTTTAATTTAACTTTAGTGCTATTTTTTATTATTGACCCCGAAGGCTTTCAATCCCGTTAAATATTTTCTTTAATCATCCCCCCCCCCCCTCTCTCTCTCTCTCTCTCTCTATCTCTTCGTCCGTTTATTATTATTTTCTTCATTTTTTTAATATCCACAAATTAGATTCAAAGCTTATTTATCTCTCTTTACGACCCTTCCTATAAATTGAAACATGGTCACTGTACGCAGAAACACTTAATTACAACCCCCCCCCTCCAGAATATTAGAATTATACTCTATAGAATATATATATATATATAAGCCAGAACACTTTTTTTGAGTGTTTGACATATGAGACACAATCTTTTGTATCTTCGCTACTGGTTTCCTTTAATTCTGTTTAATTCTCGGGTTGAAATTGGTAATATTTCATCTTTAAGATCTGATAAAACTGCGATTGCCAGATGCCCTTGTAAATTTCGCATCACTCCATACAGTGCAGAAGGAAAAGGTAAAAATAGAGTTGAGAATTTATTCCCCAACTATAAGGTTACTGATCAAATCTGTATAAAGTAACTTTAGGCTCTTGTATAAGTTTAAATTGAACGTTTAGTTAACACACCGCCATAAAATAAATTGAAATTGCCAATAACACGCCTTCGACACATATCGAAATGAGAAATTGTAAATCAAGTAATATCTAATAATAGTAAATAGTAAAATAGTATTAAATAGTGTTAGTATTAGTTTTTCACTATACAAGTTCACTACAATTATTTCAGTAGGTTAAGAGAGGGACAAAAGGGCAATTATATTTCTATAAAATATGTTTGCGCCACTTGAAGCAAAACCGACTAAATTTAGACATGCACATGCGCATAAATCATGCGCATAAATCAAGTCATGCAAATTCAAATACCTTCAAATATAATAACAACAATGATGAGGTTATTTAACCTCCTTCGCAACATCTAAGGTCATTGACGGAGGGAACCTACAGCTTTACGTGGGATCCGAACCACGAGTCACTACATAATATGGGCGCAGAGAACGGTCTCCCATCCAACTACTCTCCAGATCCATGTCGCTTAATTTCGCTGATCGACGGAAAGCGGCGGTACGACATTGGCTACGACGTATCCCCCTCCAAATATATGCAAGGCTAAGGTCGAATTTCTTTATGTTTCATGTGGGATGTGGGTACTTGCTTATTTCACGTCTCTTCAGTACAAAGTAAGGTTAGATTAGTCAATGATTATGACATATTCGGTTATTTTTTCGGATTTCCGGGAAGGGATATATATATATATATATATATATATATATACAGTATATTAGATGTGGGTTGTCTCATTGTCACGTTGCAACAGCGCTTCCCGTTAGATCAGCAAGGTTAAGCGACTTTATATGTGTTCGGTAGTTGGATGGGTGACCATTCTCTGTGTTCTGATGATGTAGCGCCCCGTGGCTTAAAATTTAAAACCACATTTAAGGTCTTTCTGAATCATAATGAAATTGAAATAACATCCTGTATAATATACAGTCGACTAAAAAGACCCATCTGAAACTCGATATTTCTTAACGATAAATATCGGTATAATAAACGCGAAGTTTTCCAGAAAGGTCTTTTTTTAACCAACTGTGTATTCCATTTATTTTACGTATATAATTATTTCATTTCAACTAAAAATATTTTAAACTGAAAGTTTTATCTGGAATAAAATAAATAAATAATTAAAAAAAAAACCAATATTCAGTGAAATACACACTTAGTTACTTCTCCACTAATCCAATTTTGGGTCCGTCACTAGCTTCTTTTCGCTCCAAAATTGGTTTAAATGTCACCAGATGGAAATTTTGGCGCCAAAAAAAAAACACACACACACACACACATATATATATATATATTGGGGAAGAGTGTTTTCTGGGGGTATAGCAAATTGGTTGAGGGGGTGGGATGGGGTGGGGTGGACCAGACCTGGACGTGCAGTCGGGCATCAAATGCAAAATGACAGAATTTGTCGATAATAAAGGGAAGCGAGAGAAAAGTATAACGGAAGTTAGATTAGAGCCGCGTCGGTTTGTTAGTTCGGTTTCATCCGATTAAGCATCGGAAACAGCGGGTCGTTGTGCAACCTCGTTGTATGGAGATAGTGCGACATATGGCCTCGAATGAAGCTCTCTCCGTGTTTCATTTTGGCTTCCAATCGCACAATACAATCCGTAATTATTATTAATTAGTCAAATTTATTTAAATATCCACCAATATATATATATATATATATATTATGTGTGTGTGTGTGTAGGACCAACGTATATATATGTGTGTGTGTGTGTGTGTGTTAGTACGTTGGTCCTATATATGCTTAGCAATGATGTTGCTAGCTGTTGGTACCATGAAATGAATTGGGTGTAGGAGCGGTGTTTTGTATAAAATAGTGAAGCCTTTGCTTATATATATATATATATATATATATATATATATATAATATATATATATATATATATATATATATATATATATATATATATATATATATATATATATATGGTGATTCAAAAGTTTTGCCTCATAAATAAATGTACAATATATATCTACGAGTCAGAATCTTTAAATCACCCTGTATATACTAGTTGTTCCTTCTTTACGATTTAAAATACGAAGGCAACTATGTCAAATCAACACATGAATGATTTCTGAAGCTGTTCTTCGAAGCTGTTCCTCGAAACTGTTAACGTCGAAGCTGTTATCCTCGAAACTGTTTCTCGAAGCTGTTCCTCGAAACTGTTATCCTCAAAGCTGTTCCTCGAAACTGTTAACGTCGAAGCTGTTATCCTCAAAGCTGTTTCTCGAAGCTGTTCCTCGAAACTGTTATCCTCAAAGCTGTTCCTCGAAACTGTTAACGTCGAAGCTGTTATCCTCAAAGCTGTTTCTCGAAGCTGTTCCTCGAAACTGTTATCCTCAAAGCTGTTCCTCGAAACTGTTAACGTCGAAGCTGTTCCTCGAAACTGTTATCCTCAAAGCTGTTCCTCGAAACTGTTAACGTCGAAGCTGTTCCTCGAAACTGTTATCCTCAAAGCTGTTCCTCGAAACTGTTAACGTCGAAGCTGTTCTTAATGCAACTAGTTCTCTTTCAACGCGCGCGAAACACGAAACGAAAAACTCAAATAATAGTTTGAGTAAAATTACTAATTTGATGGTTAACTATTTCATACTTGAATTAGTACGTTAACGTCCATATATAAACGTTCATAAATTACTCGGGTTGAAAAATTTGAATAATATTCCCAAGCAATTTTTGTGAACGTCATTCGGGAAGATGGTTTTTATTTTGAGAGCAGTAAAAACAAAAAAAAACAAAAATTAAAACTAATTTTGATCCTAATTACGGGTGAGGTGATCTCTTTAGTGGGATGAGAGCTAGTACGATAACTAGTATATGATCTTTGTTTAAGTGTACCTCTAGTTTATAGGTATTTAAGTGTTTAATTATAGAGAGAGTTAGACTTACTTAACTATTTAGTTGGTTGGGTGCGTATAGAGTCGATGTTCTCATGTAGGTGGAACCGAAGGAGTAAGCTAACTGGTGTCCATTTCTGCACCATTAAAGCAAGTTAGACATTTAGCTGAGGGCGGTTCCTGATGAGGCGAGTGTTTCTGAAGATGAAGATATCAGTAGAATAGAAGAGAACAATTCTCTCCCACATCAAGACATTCCCAATAGTGGACCGATGGAATAATGCGACTGAGTTCAAGAAGGAGATGAACCTTTCCGTTAAGCCACTGACAATTATATATATATATATACTTAACCTCTCTCTCTCTCTCTCTCTCTCTCTTTGTGTATACAGCCGCCTGGGTAGCCTTGTGATTAAAACGTTGGGCACTTAGCAATTTGGGAGTCATAGTTCGAATTCCACATTAAATTGTAGGTCTAAGGTGGGGGACGAAAAAACATGATCTTCGTCAGAATTAACAATTCGGGCGGAAGTAAAACCGTAGGTTATTATATATATATATATATATATATATATATATATATATATATTAAAAGGATGTTTGACCATGAACCAAATGTAAGAAAAAGTAAGAAAGCTTTTCTTGTCTTGATTCGAAGCAATAAGAAAAGGAAGAGTAAAAAGCGAATCAGGAACTCCTTCCAACAGTGACAAATTGTCAACACTTTTCTTCCGTCCGTTTCCAACAATTTTTATTGCAGAGACCAACACTTCACACTGAGGACTCACTTATACTCAAGGACTTGACTAAAGATCGAATCATTTATATAATATATATACATAAATTATTCGAATAATTTTTTTTTTGTATGTTGTGAGAGAGAGAGAGAGAGAGAGAGAGAGAGAGAGAGAGAGAGAGAGAGAGAGAGAGAGAGAGAGAGAGAGAGAGAGAGAGGCTATTGATTTTATAGACCAAATTTTAAAGGTTCAAAAAAACCCTTCCACAAATAAATAGAAACTGTCCTCGGTTACGCAACAACCCAATACGGATGCTCAACCATTTGCCAACCAGTTCGGATGGTTCACCCAACCATGCGATGATTCTGTTTACCACATTTTGGGTCTTCTTAAATGGTTGGAGCACTCATAACGTGCTTGGATGAACCTTTGAACTGGTTGGCAACGCGTTATAACCATATATCTGGTTGATGTAACCAAATTATTTTTCTAAAAGGTTCCTTTTTTTTCTGGATATTTTTTTTTAAGTTAGGATGAATTTTGTGGTGATTTTTCACTCTATGGAGGCATCACACGACTATGCAAAATGAAGGTGGTCCACCACAAACGTCCATTTTTATAATTAAATTTTAAAAAATGTTCTATAAATCTTTTGGTCCCCCCTTTTAACTATGTACATGCGATGTCCTCGACCGACTGTACAATCTACAGATAAATTCTTTCTGTAAATGGTGAAAATACAGGTAAAGGTTGTAATTTTAATAGTGTTGATGCCCATACTATTCAGTTAGAAATTAATAAATATAAAATTATTGTAATATCGTAAATTGTAGTACAATATTTAGTACAGATTTATTATTATTATTATTATTATTATTATTATTATTATTACTAGTACAGTTCCCGTCGCTTCGCTGACGGTTAGACAGGCTAAACTACAGAAAAGAACGCAGCCGTGAAAATTTTGAGCTTCACATTGTGTCAACATTTCTGAATCTGGTATCTCCCAAAACCTCCTCACCCCCATTCATGCAACTTGGGGGCTAACCCCCTCCCCCATTACCCCCACCCCTCCCCATTACCCCACCCATCCCCCATTACCCCCACCCCCACCCTTCCCCATTACTGCCCGGGATAAATTTCACAAACAGACAAACAGACAGGCTAAACTACAGAAAAGAACACAGTCATGAAAATCTTGAGCTTCACATTGCCGCCCGTAATACAATTTCTGAATTTTTTTCTCACAATTTTTTCTCACAATTTCTGAAAGTGTGACGGACGGACGGACGGACGGACGGACGGACGGACGGCTCTCTTATTATAGTATAGATTGATACTGTAGAACCAATGTTAAATTGTAAAAACAACCTGTATGTTGTTTACTTTTAAAATCAGGACGACCTAAACATTCTTGCGACAGTAACAATATGATTTGGGGGGGCAGGGGGATTTTCCCCTCAATGAGATATCCTTAAGTGGAAAAAATATCTTGATAACACGTCAAATGCCACTTTTTGAGCTAATAAATTTGCCGAAATTCTTCAACAACAAATCATGACCGAAGTCTGTAAAAAAAAAAATATATATATGAATTTTATTTATAAAAATGAATAGAGGACAGTTATATCTCAAACTGGGTGTAATAAGTAACTAATAACATTAAATAGGCATGATTTGCGCTGCTGAAGTGCACATAAATGTAACATATTCAAAGACGTTCAGTAAATTAGCGTCGACATATGTAATGTATCCGTCCAAACAGGAATTTTATTTAATTTTTTTATTATTTTAATCTATGATTATGGACGTAAAAAACAAGAAAAAAATCGTATTAATGAATAGCCAGAGTCAAATTTATATGTATATCAGGGATAGTAATAAGTAAAAAGACTTTTCCTGTCCTCATTTCTTGATAGTATGTATCTTTGTCGTCACCTTATAGGGCCAATCGGACGATATAAATAAGTATTATACCCACAAGTTACATTTAGCGTTTCCAGGTGTCGCTTTTCGACCAAAATTTAATATTAATGATCCTGTAATTATAGAAAAGATGCGAAATTTAGTTTATGTGTTCAATATTTCTATATTCGTTTGCTGCTTATTGTTTACGGAGGGTATTTGGCAGTACAAACGAAATATGGTCTCGCCACGCACTTTACTGATAATTATCCTACCCAAGCCTTTCATTTCTTGTAAATTACTTTAATGCGAGAAGCTGTTATTTGTACAGAACTAGGATAAAAAAAATCGTAGATATTTATGAAACTGTGTAATGTGTGTGTGTGTGTGTGTACGCGCGCTCGCACACACACACACACACACGCACGTGCATAAGTCCATCTTAAGACGCAAGAGATGATTAAAAGATTTATAGCG
Organism: Bathynomus jamesi; assembly: GCA_023014485.1. NCBI lineage: Eukaryota > Metazoa > Arthropoda > Malacostraca > Isopoda > Cirolanidae > Bathynomus > Bathynomus jamesi. The sequence goes on from JAJOZX010006682.1 coordinate 10,340, forward strand.
TAGAATCTCGAGGAAATGAGGAAAGCGGTGAGACAGAATACTCAGTTTCAGATAGGGAGATTTATGCTGAAGAAGTGTCTGATGACGAGAAACGGGAGAAGTGCTCAGTGCAAGCGATAATAATGCGAATGCACGCAGCAGTCGCGGACGAAGAAAGATTAGAAAAATAGCCATGGGGGAAAATTAGTATTTGTTGAACGCTGTCATTCTGTTGCAAATATAAAAGTAATCATTCTATTTTATTTCATGCAGGACAGACACTACAATATATTTCAAATCCCAAAATAATACGAAAGAATAAATTATATTTGTGTAAAAGACGCGAAAAATTAGTAAAAAATGGTTTGTTTTTTTTTGGTTTTTTTAATGTGCATGTCGCATGCGATAGTTAGTTTATAGCTTGTACAATAAAGCTTTATTTTATTTTTTGTTTACAAATAGAAAAATTCTCTCTCTCTCTCTCTTCTCTCTCTCTCTCTCTTCTTTCGATATACGAGTGTATATAAATATATATATATATATATATATATTATACATATTATATATGGTGCCTCGGTGGTGTAATGGTTAGTATCGGTGACTACGAATCCACCGACCCCGGGATCGATTCCCGGCGATGGCAGGAGGCGCGCAGCTTACCCAGCTATTCATCCTTCCAAAACAAAAAATAGGTAAATAAATGGGTATCCTGGGTGGCGCAGTGGTCAAGACGTTGGGCTGCTGTTCGGAAGGTCGTGAAAGCGAGTCCCGCATAATAAAAATATCTCTGAACGCGAAAACATTATACATTTTTCTTATTTCCAGTGTGGTTGTAGCGTTCCCGACTCCTATTCAAGAGGTCTCGGGTTCGGATCATATTAGCGGGAGCAATTTGGTTTCATACAAAACTCATATATATATATATATATATATATATATATATATATATATATATATATATATATATATATATTTTAAACTGTGGTGTGAAGTTTAAAAATATATTATTAAATATTGCTATATTAATTCCCGATAGGTTTCCATTATATACTGAAATTATATTATACTTATATTCCACGTAAAGACTATTATTAATAAATTGAGCAAATTTATATAAGATAAAAATTCAAATTAAAACCATTTCAAAATCTTTGATCGCCGAAAGACAAAAATAATATATATATATATATTAACATAACGTAATGCATATAAAAAAGTATGAAAAATGAATGAATTTTCTCATGTGTGATTTGAGTCTTTCTAATGATTTAATGAATATACAAAATAGCTCGGATGTTTTCTGTGTATCGTGTCGTTGGAGGTTACCAATTGCCATCCTTTGCCCGTCATCACAAACTCCCTTTGATACATCTCCACCAAGTATCTGTTAAGGGCACGGCCGCTACGTCCGAATTTCATCTCTACGACCTTCTCGCGTAGGGTTCACATTAACTCGCAATTATTTCCAGTTTAGGACCTTGATGAGGTGTTAATAGGCCGGTTGTAACGCGCGGACCCGGCGTATAAAGGGCCTTTGATGGCAGACAGATAAATGCAAAAGGAATTCAAAGTATGAGCGATTCTAGCTTCAAATGTGATCGTGTTCGGTATATATTATAATTTCAAGCTATGCCGTTTGGTGCCAAAATGGGCCTCCGACTCTTTGAAGTTTTGTGGCACTGGGCCTTTTTCATTGCTTCTTTAGTGCCTACAAACATATTCTCGCCTTTTCCATTAGGCTTTGAAGCTCAGAATAATTGCGAAGGATGGTCAAAGTTTCAATGCAAAGAAAATACCATCAATATTCGGTCGTACTCACTTGGTATTATGACCAATTTGCAATTGCAAATGAAAGTAAGAATATTTTGTATCTGCAGAAAGGGTTGCCATGGCACTATTGAAATACCATAAAGCACTTCACTCTAAAAATGTATTAAAAATGTAAATTATAAATACATTGATTTTATTTCCTCTGAGAAATATAATGAATGCCTTTTACTACTAGTGGAAACACACACACACACACACACACACACACACACACACACACACACACACACACACACACACACACACACACACAGAAATATCTTTAAAAATTCATTTGATTTTAGAGTTCCCGACGCATTTCGTTTCTCCAATATTCGTTGATTTTAAACAGAGGATTGGGCGAGGAACAGCACCAATTTCTGAAAGAATTTTCCATTATTTATACTTCAGGATGTAACTGTTAAAAAAGAGAATGACACACCCATCACCATAAGTGTCTCACCACAAAAATGTTCTTATTCCACGAACGCACACACAAATATATATATATATATATATATATATATATATTATCACGGAAAATCTCAATATTAAAATAATTAAAAACTAATTTTAAAAAATAATTTTGTTTATTGCTTTATAACTTTTTAATTTTATTTATTTTTTATTTTATTTTAATATTGGAGACGGACATTGTACGATACATACATATATGTATGTATATACACACGAGCATATATATAATATATATATATATATTCTGAGAGGTGGGGTTCGAATGTGTTCTTTGCACACTGTCCAGATTGTAGGAAGAAAGTGGGGGCTAAAATTTGGAGCACACCGTGTACCATACGTTCGTTTCTGATCTGGTTGATGACATTCAAATTTCGGACTCATTTCGAAGGGGCCAAAAAATCATAACAAGAATTTTACAGAATATATATATATATATATTATATATATATATATATATATATATATATATATATATATAAACTCTCCGGTATTCACTCTCATAATTTAAAATTCATTAATAATAATATGTATATTTATACAGGGTGGCCCAAAATTCAGGCGCCATGGGACTACGTATTATATGTACAGTATATATATATATATATAATTATATATATTATATATATATATATATATATATACATGCTGCAAACCCACAAGGAAAAAGAAAAACGATTCCAAGGCCTTTCGTGTATTCAAAGCTACACCTCGTCAGAGATGTCAGCTTTGAATACACGAAAGGCCTTGGAATCGTTTTTCTTTTTCCTTGTGGATTGCAGCATTTATTCATTTCACGTGTTTTATTGTGAAATTCATCACATATATATATATATATATATATATATATATATATATATATAGAGAGAGAGAGAGAGAGAGAGAGAGAGAGAGAGAGAGAGAGAGAGAGAGACTATATATTGCATTGAAAACGCATTGTCCCATGGTGCCTTACTCTTGGGCCACCCTATATATTTATTGCGCGGCGGCAATGCACAATGGCACTAGTTGTAATTGTGTCTATGCCTTCTATGCCTGTGCAGTATCAGTCCTGACATATGTCTATAATCCCCACTTTGGCTTTCCTCGAAGGTTGAAGATGCGGCAGACTGGACAGTAAAATGTCATGCAAGTAGGTAATGACTTCCGCCTAAGATTAAAACGAATTTTCCTCGTGATTCAGTAGCACTTACAAGGACGTTTACGTGCAGCTGCAGAGAATGTGTAATGTCCTCCGGTATCCATACGGAGTTTAAATGAGACTTTCTTTCGATACAGTACATACGTTTGTCCTCCGACATCCTCCAATGTGGACGTGCACTATTCATATAGATAATTCTCTTTGGGGATGTGAAAGAACTTCTGATGGGGGAAGACCTTCTAATTCTCTGCTGCATATGAACCAAAAACAAACTTTTGTATTCTTCCTCTTTTACATACTCTCTCTCTCTCTCTCTCTCTCTCTCTCTCTACGTAATATATATATATAGACAGGGAGGTAGATAGATACATAGAGAGATAGCTAGACAGAGAAAGAGATAGATAGATAGATAGATAGATAGATAGACAGACTTGTTCTTTCGTATTTCAAGGGTAAAACTATCTATTTGTACTAACAACTAAAACACGCAAAACAATTAATTTAGATAGAAAAGACTTATTTATATAACTGTACTTCACAAAAATTAATAAATCAAATGGGTGAGATTTGTATGAAAAAAAGGTGAAAAAAACCAGGTAAATAGATGACCATGAGAAATATATATATATATATATATATATATATATATATTATATATATATATATATATTATTACAGTTAATGTCTAAAATCAGGCAATTTTTAAATCGACTGAAATTTTAGGCAATGTGCCAAATTGTGATACACACAAAACCTAACTTAACCTAACAAGGTTTTAGGCAACATATTGGGAAATACCAGGGAGCATGCGTATGCAGCATTACCAGAAAGGTTACGTTACGTTTTTTGTGTATCACAGTTTGCCACATTGCCTAAAATTTCAGTCAATTTACAAATTTTCTGATTTTAGACATCGACTGCAACATATATATATATATATATATATATATATATATATATATATATATAGGGCCTATCAGAGTGGGGGAGCTAGGAGGGTCATTTGGCCTGGGCCTCAAGTTTAAGGGGGGGTCTCAAATTTAGAAACTTTCAGGTTTGAATAATGTTTTGCAGTGAAAGTAATAATTGGGTTTAGCTATGGACCTCAAAAGCTGGAAGTGGCCCGGGCCTCTCTGGACCTCTAAGAGGGCATATATATATATATATATATATATATATAATATATATACTGTATATGTATATATATATATATATATATATATATATATATATATATATATATATATATATATATATATATATATATATATATATATATAATATAAGAACTACAAGAGACGAAAGCGCTCGGGATTGTTTTTCATTTTCTTTGCTGACTGTACCACATATATAGATATATACCTTGGTTTTGCTTCCGCCCGAATTCTGACGAAGGTCAAGCTCGTTGCCCTGCCGTAGACTTATAACTTAACATGGAATCCGAACCACGACCCACCACGGGTGGTCAGAAATTACAGAAAGTCCTCTCCCGGACTCGATCTCACGACCTCTCAATCAGCAGCCCAGAGTCTTAACCACCAGGTCACCCAGGGTACCCATTTATCTACCAACCAATTTTTTTGTATGGAAGGATGAACGGTTGGGTGAGCTGAGCGCCGTCTGCCATCGTTGGGAATCGAACCAGAGGCCGGTGGATTCGTAGTCAACGATGCTAAGTACCACACCACTGAGGTGTATACACATAGAGTATATATATACTTTTTTGATGCAGGAAGGAGGGGCCAAGGGCAAATGCCCGCAAAAGCGCCTACCCCTCATAGAAGAAGCGAGCCAAAATGAAGGTCCGAAAACAATATATATATATATATATATATATCTCAGAATGGTTCCCTGTGTGTGTAACACACACACACATATATATATATATATATATATATATATATATATATAATATATAATATATATATATAATATATATATATATATATTCAAAATGAGTATACAGTGTAGATACAGTGAAATAACATATATTGAACTGTTACTAAAGAGGCACCATCATTTCATGAAATGATCGAGTTTAATGGCGTATCGTATACACGAACTGAGGGATATTATTTGAAATAAAAGGGCGTAAATGTATGATACATAATTTCATTTGGGTGTCAATGGTTGGCACTGTTGACTATTTATAGATGCCATTAAATCAAAGGTTTGCATGATATCATGTGCCAACCTTTTGATATTTAGTGTTTATAAAACCTGAAACAACTCGTTGTTAGTTGGTGTTGTTAGTGTCGTTGTCGTGTTTGTTGTTGTCGTTGTAAATCAAAATAAAAAGACGCTAATTATTTTGCAGCTTTGATCTTTACGGTTGTCACAGTGAAACAGATCTTTGTAGAAGTAATCACACGAAAGAAATACTGTTTTTGTTGTTGTTGCTGCTGTTGTTTTCAGTTATTTTTGTTGCCTCGTATTCGGGATACTCAGAATAATTCAATTTACAGTTATTAATCTAAAGCTATTGAATGAATGAATTCGCAATTAAAGGTATTTTTAAAAGGTACTTTGCGGTATTTATTATTGAAAATGGGGTTTCATATATATATATATACAGGGTGTCCCAAAAAACTATATAATCTTTATAGCTATATAGTTTTTTTGGGGACACCCTGTATACATATATAGGATTGATTCGGATGATTTTCGTAAAACAGCGCCTCATTAATATGTATGAGATGAACGCGAGAATGGAGAAAGAGGGGAAGAGGTAAGAAGAGGGAATCGGAAGGAGAAGAGAAAAGGGGAAAATGCGAAGAGACTCCAAGCACAAAGAGAGATAGATAAGGAGATAAAAGAGGGGAGACTCCGTAAGAGATAATGGAAAAATTTATCCCTCAGAAACTTGTATTTCTTTATATATATATATACATATATATATATATATACACTTATTTATACGTTTATTACTGTATGGAAATGCCCTCTAGCGGTTGGTGTAAGAATCAAGTATTATTGTAAACTAGTTTTAATTATATTAAAGTATTCCAAAATCTCTTCAATTACCTGCAATGAATATTGGTTTAAAGGTAAAAATATTGGAATAAAATGGTCTCCCATCTCCACAGTCTGACTTTAGACTCCATTTTAAATATTTTTCAAACATTTACAAAAATTTGGCCCTCTGCTAAGTGAATTTGGATACAAATTTTTCTCTTATTCTGAACGGAATTTTAAACAGAGTCGACTAAATAAATATGGTATAACATTATAAAGTAATAATTAATGTTATTAAAGGCTAAATACCTTTAAATTATTTAAAACATTCAAGCGGCACTCTCCCGGATTGTGAATAGTGGCGCCATCTATTTTTCAGACACGGAACTAGAGCGTGGCCGCGAGATGGTCTTGGTGCCAAACGTAAAAGAATAACGGCGTTGCCATGAAGATGTTTCCAAAGTTAGTTTTGGCCTCAATTTTTTTTTTCTTTTCCTTCTGTAAGGTGCTTAAACATTGACGGAAAGACAATTAATTATAAATTTATTTAAACAAACGTTATTTTATACGTTATTTTAATAAAGTAAACCTTTATTATTACTAAAATTAGTTATAAATAGAAAAATAAATTAAGGGATGTCGTATAAAAAAAATGCGATATTTACCTCGCGTACATTTCTGCCATTTATGATCTACGTTCCAAACTTGTAATATATATCTGAGGTGAGTTATTATTATACACTCTTTGTACGGGAGTTTCACCCACAGATGATTTATTGGAGCCTTATCTATATCTTCCACTCTCATTCTGCTTACTTGAAAATGTTCAATAAATCTTTGCCAATATACCAACATACATAAATATATATGTGTGTGTGTGTGCCTATGTGTGTGTGTATGTGTGTGTAAAGAGCTAAAAACATTAACGTTTCTTTATAATAAAAACTGATCCAGTTTCGTTTTAATATTTAATGTCGGTATAACAGTAACTCAAAAAAAAAGAGAAAAAGTTTGAAAACTTTAAAGTCAACTAAATTACCCATTCCGAGCGCTCATCTAGAATACTGTTCGTAGTCTGAGAGGAGTATTAACGAGGCCGGTCACGTGACCTGTGTTTGTTTACATCGCTACGTCATCGGAGCTGTGACGTCACATATTTTTGAAATGGTGGAAACAGGGTGAGAATATTGAGAAGATAAGCTGCGTGGGAAGAACATATATATATATATATATATATATATATATATAGAGAGAGAGAGAGAGAGAGAGAGAGAGAGAGAGAGGCTGTTTTAAAAACAAAATATTGCTAAAATATTTTAAAACAATATTACAAAGGTGTCCATTGTTTTTATGTAATTATTATGTAATAAACACAAAGTCCAAATCATTATTAAAATCCAATTGTGCATACATAGGCCTATATATGAAAGTGAATATATATAATATATATATATAAACTAAAACCCTAAAAAAAAAATTTAAATTGTTATTTTCTTAAATTTTTTACCAACGTTTCGAAACATCTTCGTATCACTATCATCATCATAGGTTTTTTTGCAACTAATCCTATTTAATTTTAAAATTATTAATTTTATATATATATATATATATAAATTATCACATGAATATTGGATTATATTATTATTATTATTATTATTATTATTTTTATTATTATTATTATTATTATTTTTATTATTATTATTATTTATTATTATTATTATTATTATTATTATTAATGATACAAATTTACTTTACGAGAATAATGTATTGTACATTAATGTTAATGATAAAAAAAAAAAATTATTAATTTTTAACATCATTTAAATGTGGTGAATTTCAAATTTCAAATTGTGGTGAATTTCAAATTGTGGTGAAATGTAAACGTTTGTGGTTTTTGTTTTAATGAGCAAAAAAATTATTTGTAATTTGTACGATGATGCGTAACACCACTGAATGTATTATTTATATGAAGTACGTGTAATAATTTCCTGCGAAGGTGTGTGACAAATGTTGTTGTGTAATTTGTTACAGTTATACTGAAGGAAGTGTATGATAATGGATGGTTGTTCGTAAGAAAGTGATCGCTGATGGATGATTTGGTTGGTTTGTTGAGGTGTTAATTTGACCCGAAACGAAATACCTTTATATCTATCGATTCGAATGTTATGTTAAAGAGATAGATTGCCTAATTCGTAAGTCTACATAGCTGAGCAACTGCTGTATCTGAATAAATATACAGAAGACGATATTATGGTTTACGGAAGTTGTTCCGTGTTTAAAAGAAAAAAAAGGATTTTTAACATCTTCTTATTCGTAAAAATTAATTGTAAATTGCGTGTAATGATGTTAATAACAAAATAACTAATTAAACAACCAACTAAACATTTTCTAAAAATATTTCACCAACAACTCTTTTTTTTTATTTTCAAAAAATCTCTCATCCTAAACGTAAAGTAATTTTTAAACCAGGAATACCAACCAACTCACGACGTACCAACTGTGTTAAAAAGATAAGCAATACGGTAAATTCCCATAATTCCACGAGGTAAGAATAAAATCAAAACAAGACTCAACCACACTTCTGAAGAAAGACCACCACACATCTGAAGAGACACCACCACACATCTGAAGAGACACCACCCTCAAATAAACTTCCACGCAGTTGTTCCTCTTCACAAATAATATATAAAAAAAAAATGTTTGTTTAAACGCGAATACTAATTCCCGAAAACCTTCAATGATGGCGTCGACTATCTATTTATTTAAATGTTGTAGACGTTCAGTTACTTATGAAGGCAATTTATCTCACCGACACCAAATTCCTTTATTACGACATCTGATCGATTTAATATTTTATTGACAAGTTATTATTAGGTTAGATTAAGATAGGTTAGGTTAGGCTAAGATAGATTACGTTACTCTAGGTTAGGTTAAGTTAGTTTTTTAGAGTGTCGATGTTTTAGTCTCGTCAACGAAATGGATTCGAGTCGCTGTACGTGAAAGTATTCCATCTCGAACGAACCAACACCTAAATAAATCCACCATATCATCCATCAGAAATCACTGTCTTACAAACAGCCATCCATTATCGTACAGTACAGTATAGTATAATTATATACAATACATACAGTTACTTTAGTACAGTATAACTGACAAATTAAACAACAAAACACTTACACACACACACACACACACACACACACACCTTCACATGGAATCATTACACATACTTCATAAAAAAATGCGTTCACTGCTTATGATCACCATCGTACAAATTATAAATAACTTAAATGATTTTCACTCATAAAACTACGCAACCAAAAAATCACATTTCAACGCAATTAAACTTCCCAATTAAAATTTTAAAATCATCACATTTAAAATGAGATTAAAAATAAACACAAAATATTTTTAGTATTATCAATATTAACGTTAATTTTCATCATTTTTTTTTTTTAAAAGTAACGTCCAAAAATCTACTGTTGAATTTCAACTTCAAAAATTTATATATTTTTTTATCAATAAGTTTAAAATCAGTAACATCAGTTTAGTTATTAAAACAACAACAACAATAATAACAACAACGACAATGATGATGGTGATGATGATGAGATGTTTAAAAATATTTAGCAACAATTGAAACGAGGACATATTTTTGTAAGTATTTAAAATTTTTGGCTCTGATATATATATATATATATAATATATATATATAATATATATATATATAGATATATTATATATAATATATATATATATATATATATATATATAATATATATATATGGACTTCAGTACCTGAAATTAAGAGTCCAATTAAAGAATTAAAGACAGGTTCTTATTAAAGTTTGGATGACCCATCAAACGACTAGTTAAAGTATGCTAATTATGTGGTGACACCTTCACAGTTCATCGTTTTACTCGTCCATTCTAGCTCATAGTTCATAGTATATCATGCCCCTTGTCAAAAATAAATATGGTGACCCATTGTAGTCACCTCCCGCATCTCAAATATTATTTCTTAAAGCTTTTTTCTTTTAATTAATTTTATTATTTGTACACATCCGATAAATTGGGTTTTAAAAAATTCCCCAGTTCAGCTTTATACATTGTTATTTTAATGGATATAAGCAAAGCGGGCATTCGCCCTTGGCCCCTCCTTCCTGCATTAAAAAAAAAGGGCATATGATGAAGTGAAATAAAAAATGTTTTATTAAAAAATGATATGGAAGAGAGGAACGTTCTAGAATATATATTAAATATTGAAATTTTGGTACATCCACCAAACCTTTACAGTTCGGCGAAGTAATGCGTTTTCAAAATGTTTTGGATTCTTATGCGGAGTTAGACAAGGTTCCATGCTCTCTCCCCTGTTTTTTAATGTGCATATTAATTGTACAGTGTGGTTAAATATACACAGCGGGACATTTTTTTTTTTCTTGTAAAATTGCCTCCGTGTTTTTATAATGGTTTTGGGAAACGCTATAATTAACACGTAAATCATAAAAAGAGTTAAGCTTCATGTATGATCATAGCAGCGTAAGTGTAATCTACTGTTTTCTACATATTAACGTTAAATTTTATATTATCAATAGTCATTTATAACTACAGTTGATAATTATTACTTCATGACGGTTCGCATTCCTTCAGTAACCAATCGTAGCTGTCCAAGCTATGAATAAGGAGGCAGAAGGGAGATCAGTGTTGATATACCCTGCGGAGATACTCAGCTATTTTTCAGAATAGGCCACCTACCAGCTTGGAGCCAGCGTTCGTAGCTCAGTCGATAACCGGGGATTCGAATCCTGATGATATTGGTAACAATACTTAAAATTAGAACAAATGAACCGTATTAGTTGGCCTGAGCCGCTTTGCCAGTTACATGCCTTTCTAACTTATTATTATTATTATTATTATTATTATTACCAGCTTGGGATTCATGCCATAGTCCGGAGGCTTTTCTGTTACACGAGTCATATTGTATTCTAACTAACTAGATATCAAGTACACTCCACAGACCATTAAAACGACTTTTTTCCTTGTACTGTACTTTAATTTTAAATATGTACATTAATAAAGCAATATATAGTAGAGTACGGTAGTATGAAATATTAAATAATATATAATACTGTAGTACTTTTTCTCCCAAACAATTTCTGCATCATTTAGCTCAGACTAAATAGTACCGTAGTCCGTGTTTGGACTATATACTCCCCTAGTTGAGTAGCTCTGCCCTACTATATATATATATATATATATATATAACTGCAATGACCCGGGCGGGTGCCTTATTTTTCATTTGTTTGTTATTTCTCTTCCTCGTGTGCAGAACACTCCTCTATACTTACGTCGTTTCTATACACACATATATATATATATGTACTGTGTTCATGTCTTAATTACTTCATTTAACGAGTTAAAAGTATATAGGACGTTGCGCGCGCGCAAAAAAACAACTTTTTTTTATTTATTTGAAACAAAAACTTTGTTTGAATTTTAAACAAACAAAGAACTGCATTGGAAATTATGATACTTAGTTTTGTTAACATTAAACTAAGTAAATTATGATAATTGAAAACAAAAATTAGTTTAAATAAAATACATTAAAAAAAAAAAATTATATTTACTTGGAATTAATTATTTTCAGATTTTTTTTCACGTGAATTTCACTTAAATTCCAAATTTAATTAAATATAATTTTTATATTTGTTTAATTTAACCCAAATTTATTTTCAATTATCATAATTTACTTAGTTTAATTTTTAACAAAACTGAGTCTTATAATTTGTGACACGTTATTCGATTTGTCTCTAAAATTCAAACAAAATTTTTGTTTCAATAAAGGGTTTTTGAGGTCGAGGATTATCTTGTGTAAAAAAATTGTGGACGACATTCGCAGAACCACGACAGTGATTTTTAATATTAAAATTAAGGTTACGCATTTATTTATCGAAAGCTCAAAGCAGTCTTTTTTCTTTTTTTTTAGTAGGAAGGAGGGGCCAAGGGCGAATGCCCGCAAAAACACCACCACCCCATAGAGGAAGAAGATAGCAATTTTGAAAAGACTGTGTAGTATGTAAGATGCATGTATGGGTAATGAGGAAGAGTGAAAGAAGTGTGTGTTTGAAAGCATGCTGGACTACTCACAGGGTAAATGAAACACGGAAAAAGATCAGCTAAGGAGGACAGTGACAGGAGAAACGGAAGTTATGTTATAATGTTATAATGTTTCAGACCAACAAAGACCCTAGGATCCACTCATGGCTGATCTACCTAACTGTGTTCGTAATTGTGTATTGTGCATGTCCTCCAGCACTCTAATGTCTCCCCCCTCTAGGAGAACTTCCCTGGTCGATTGGTATCTACTGTCTCCCCCTATAAAAGTTAGATTTTATATTTATCTTCAGAATAAAAAAGAGCAAACACAAAAATTTAAGTTTTTGGGTCAGATTATCAGCAGCTCCTTGAGTGACGACTCAAACATAAGGAAACAATATCGAAGTTTCTTCGCTAAAGCGAATATAATTACAGAAGACCCTCGTTATTTCGCGAGATTGAGACCGAGAATTACCGCGAAATATTGTTTTCGCGGTATATCGTTCTATATATTATAATATATAGAATTACTATCTATTACCGCGAAATAGTGTTTAGACCGTACTATACAAAAAAATGGGAGTAATTTAGGATACCGTGAAATAAAGAAAGCGAAATATCGGACCGTGAAATAAAGAGGGTCTATTAAGGAACTTCAGATTCTATACAAACGAAGCCAATGATACGCTTTTTCGTACTTTTTTCACTAATATCTACTGACAGCAATTCTGTTAATTATATTAAAAAAAGGTCCTTCAATGAAGGCTTAAATTTACTTCATAACAAATCATCCTTTAAACTGCTGCATAAGTTATTTCCAAAATGCTTAGCTTCGCAAATGTTTGCCAGCCACAGTGTCTCGAGCTTTCCGGAGGTAACAAGTCGTGTTCAGTGCAGTCTAATGCAAAGAATTAAAAACTCAGATAGTTATTTTGCCCAAACTATTCGTCAATCTTGCCATATGCCTTCTAAACTTTGAGCTTCATGGTGTGAAAATATTCGTCTGTAGTTTCATTTAACACCGATATTTGTTAATGTTTATTATTATTATTATTATTATTATTATTATTATTATTATTATTATTTTGCTTTATAACTGTTTATTTATACATTTATACCAGTCAATGTGTGTGTGTGTGTGTTCTTAACCACCTTACTTCATCGCGACACGAACGTGAGTGTAGTGATATTAGCGGTGTCGCCATAGATTCAAACATTTTTTTAAAGTTTAAAATCATTAAATATCACAAAGAAATACGGTGATGGATAGGATAGGTTTGGTTAAGTTAGGTTAAATTAACTTAATTGGGTTATTTATATTAAGTTAAATGTCGTTCTCTAAGTTGAAAATATAAAACTGTCGCTGTTTTGTAAGGTAGCCAGACACGTGTGTGTGTGTGTGTGTGTGTGTGTGTGTGTGTGTGCGTGTGTGTGTGTGTGTGTGCTGCCCGGGTGCAACATATACTTCCATACCATACGGTGCCATATTCTCTGGCAATAAATTTTCCTTTTTATTTTTCATACACAATACACATGCACACGCACACACACACACACACACACACACACAAACACACACACACACACACATAATATATAATATATATATATATCAGTTTTGGCAACCATTCCTGTCGTTTTTGAAGAAATTGTCCATTTATCATCTTAAACGGGCTCATAATTCAACCAGATTTGTTAACATAATAACCGCACAATCTCCGCATGCGGTTAAACCTAACCGCATTAAAACGGTTCAACCGCCATCTGTGGCTGAACCACAAATTTAATTTTCGCGCGACGCACGAGCGCTTCTCCACGCTTGAAACCCGCTTGTTCATCTTTACGTTGAAGTGATCCATCCTACCTTGAGTAATCTCTTTCTATACTACTAATACTAATATTACTGCTGCTACTACTACTATTACTACTACTACTACTGATAATAATAATAATAATAATAATAATAATAATAATATTTGTTTTAGATGTTTCATCAAAATTCATATTTTTTTAAATAAGTTCTTCATTATTATTATTATTATTATTATTATTATTATTATTATTATTATTATTATTAAATAACTTCGTTCGTTCCTTGTTACTGTTCCTCGTATTTAATGACTGTAATTAGTTCGTAGACTGATATAAGAGATATTAAATTAATTCCAACTCAGAGACGCCATTAACAATTAAAAAAGCTTCTCATC